>NW_026476688.1:0-11472 GCF_026875155.1 Cherax quadricarinatus
TTTTGTGAAAAACACGAAATCCACGTTTGTCAAAAAATAGGCCAAAAGGGCCACAATCCCGCGTCCCCCCCTTTACTTCCAAAAAATTTCCCTGAAGAACCTTTTAAAAGATTATTATTGATTGTGAGGACCTTCCCCCGCACAAAAGGGGTAACCAGATATTTTCACTATCAAGATATGGCAAGCGGTATCTTTTTGAAACCCCCCAAGTCCAAAATTAATTCCAGAATAAGTGAGAGCTTTAATCCTTTTGCTCAAGTGGGGCTACCACTGAAATCAATTGCAAGTTCAAATTTTTTCGTCTAAAAATTTTTAAAGGGCTATGTCTCGATTAGGTGAAAAGAAAGATTCTCTCTACAGATTCACCCCCATTTCACAAGGGTGCTAGAAAGATTCCCCCAAACCCCTTAAAATCTTTTTTATGCTTACTGTGAGCAATATTCTCGTGGGGGCAAGGGTTTTTACCCTTTTTTTCTTTGCCCCCCTGAACTGACAAAAAAGTAAAATTTCTTTGATTTTTGGGACATCAGGATGAGGACCCCTACCCATATTACAGTTTTGGATAGGGAAGAGGGGACCTCTTCATCCCAGCCCTCTGTTTTGGAAAAAACATCTCCCCAAATTTAAAAAAGCTTAGCTCCGTGAATCTGACAAAATAAAGAAAAAATGAAGAAATCTTCGCCCAAAAAGGCTAAATTCATTATTTCCCCAAAATGATTTTTTTTTTTTATTTTATTTAAAAACTTTACAGCTTGATTTTAAAAATAAAGATAAAAAAATGGGACAGTAGATCCTAAAACCCTCAGAACAACGCAACCAATTTTTAAAACAACACATTGAAATTGACATAAAAGAGGTTACCCATATCACTCCAAATTTTTCTATATAAATACTATGAAAACAATAAAAACTATAACTATATAAACTTAAAAAATATAAACTAATACAACTTTAAAATTTGTATATTAACATAGTATGACATATGACAAAGGTTCAAAACCTTTCCGGGAATAATCAGAGTAAAAAACCTACTTCACAATCTCATTAACAATTACATGCTTTTTTCCCAAAATTTTAACACCTTATCAAAATAAATTAAAAAATATTCAAATATTTACACCCTCTTCCAACGCCAGCACATTATATAAAACGAGACTAAACCATATGCCCCATTAAAAACTTATTAACGGGGCATTACAATTTATGGAATTTTATTAGCGTTTCCATCTCGCAGCAAGGGATGAGCACATTTAAAAAAGCAAAATAAAGACAAACTCTCAAAAAACCACAACACCAACACAAACAAAATTTTAAAAACCCTCTCATTGGATACATTTTCGCACAGAAATATCCCCAAAAAAAGGCTTAACGCACACTCTACATAAGCCCTAAAGCTTTCCGGTCTTAAAAACTAAAATTTAAACACCATTCCATTTAAATACATGAAGAAGGTCGTGAAACCTGCACATCAAACACAAAATTTCTCCTTGGGTACTATTAATTACTTATATCCCTTTGTTTCTTCCCACTTGCTGCACATCACGATCCCCCATCAAACCCCCTTCATATACCCACATGCACTTACTCTCACCCCCCCCCAGGAGGCGACCCCGCGGCCCCCCCTGAAAACCCCTTTTCCCGTATGAAAATCCCCAACCCCCTTTTTACTCACCACCCCAATCTAGATAAAGAAACCTTAACGTTAACATTCTATACCCTTCCCGAAAATCCTTCTCCCTCTCCTCCCATACAGTTCTCTATTACGACACATCGTACGATAAACCGTTACTGCTAGTACCCCCTCCGCACCTCAAATTCCCCCTCCCCCTCACCCCCACGATATATAATATAATCCACTATTATATAATCCAAAGCTTTTAAAACACCCATCGAACCCCCCCACTCTAGGCTTAGTGCACGCAAACCCACACCCCTCGGCCCCCCACCCCCGTACTCCCCTACTTAACCAATACCAAACACCCCCCAGCCCCACAAAAGTATACTGCATGGAACCCGCCCTCATCCTCCCACGTTTCACACCTTCCCCCACAATTACCCCTCTGGTTCAAAAAACCTCCCCCACGGAAATAGCCATGCAAAAAAAACGATCTTACCCCCCTTACCCCTAGGCTTTAACTTAACTTGCAAACCTTACCAAATACTCTTCCATGCGTCAGGGGAACAATCCCTCAACGGGTACAACAAACCGTCTACAAGCACTTACACAAAACCCCTACTCGAATTTTCTAGGTTCCTAACCAACATCAAAGCCCTCAAAATGTTTCACTTTCCCTAAACTCCACACCACCATAAAATTTCCCCAACCTATCATATTTTTTTTCCCCCAGCTCCCCTCCATCACACCTTGCGCAAAACCCCCTTTTAAAACACACTTTTAAATCCTCCTTCTAAACCCCAAAACCCCAACCCACCCTGGCGACAGGTAGATTAAACCTCTCCCCTCACCAATCGCACCTTAAACCCCACAAAAAGTTAAAACACCGTTCAAAATTCCCACAACCCGCCCCTGTTAAGGGGAAAGGGCTGCACGGAAAACCCTTTTACTATAAAATAATAAATTTTAACAGTCACTCGTTGCACGAGAGTCGATGATGAGGTCGCAATGCCCCCAGACCCCCTGAATCCTTTCCTTTAAATCTTTTCGGTTTTCCCCTCACAGCGTCCAAATCCCTTATAGGTGATCCACAAATTTTTAAAGACACCGTTTGTTTTTTCACAATTACAGCTCCCCCCCCCCCCACCCCAACACCCAACCCCGATCTTGACTTCTCTCTATTTAACCCCCGCATCCCTGTTGCATTCCGAACTGTTGCACAACATATCCAAAACCCAAACCCATCCCCTCCCGAACCAGGATGTTGATGTCTAGTATCCTTTATTCCCGGGCCCCCCATTCCCTACCCCCCCCCCTACCCCACTCGTGTCCCATAAAAACGTTCAACATTTATAGAAGGGGGCCTGAAGCACGCAAAAACATTTTTGACTGGGGCACCCCTGCCTTATCCCCCACCCTTACAATCTCCTCCCCAACATCCATTAACTGTACCCTCTCTTGGCCCTGTAAACGTGGTTTTCCCAATTACTTTTCTTCCCCCTAACCCTGCCTCCTAAAATATAGCTCCCCAAAGCTCCTCTTTCCCCCCCTGCATAGGCCCCCCGCCAGTCTAAAGCCAACAATGCCGCCCTCCCCCCCCCCCCCTTTTGACTCCACAAAACTTCTCAGTAAATTTCCCTGACCCCAATCACGACCTTCCAGGCAAACCTCGCGTTTTTTGAAACCACTTCCCTACCAACATTTGAACCCATTTACCCCAAAACTTTAGGAAAACTTAAATCAGCACATAAAAAAGATATGGCACGGGATTTCTTTACTCCTTGAGGGTGTGCTGCCCCTTTTCCTTCTTTAAACAAAACTACAACTGCTGTTGCTTTTCTTGTCCCCATACACCCTTCTCCTTACTGATTAAAAACCCAAACCCCTGAAAACCCCCTTTTCACCTCCCCAATGTTGGAGATAAAATTCAGCCGGGAGACGTCTATTCCCGGTGCTTTTGCCTTTCCCATTCCCTTTAAAACCCAAATTATTCCTCCTCTGTTATTTCCCCCCCTAAAACCTTTTTTCCTATTCCCTAAATTAACTCAATACTCACACACCTTCCCAAATCCCCATTTCCCCCCTCCCACTTTTCCAAACCCCCTTTAACCATTTTTCCGCATACGCACACATTTCCTTTTGAGTTAGTATCTCCTGACCCATTCTATAAACCCCCCGCCATCTCGTTTTTAAAACCCTCTTAACCCCCTTTGTTTTTGGCGCAACACCCGCCGTTTTGCACCCCCAAAACACCCCCACCCCCGCCTCACCCCTTTCCCCTTGAAACCTCTATTTTAACTCCCCCAGTTCCCCTTGACCCCGACAATTTTTATCCATAGGATAGGCCCCCCACAGCCCCCCTTCCCTAACAGCCCCTTAACCTTCCTCCAGATAAAATTTTAAAGCCCCTATTTAAAAACATTTTACTTTTCCACCCCCCCATAATATTTCCCAATCCTTTCCTTGGCAACAAAATCCCACCATTGTAGACACTTCCCCCTCCCTTGCCTCCCGCTAACTCCTTCCAAGGACAGAAAACCCCCAACCCCCTCCCCATCACTCAATGCACTTATATTTTTTTTTCCCGTAACCCTGATATTTCTGCAAGCGCCTCCCACCCAAAACCCCCCCAAAAACTGCTTATGATCTGATATGCTACTCAAAAGTTTTGAAAGCTTCCTACAACCCCGTAGAAAAACACTCTATCAACCCCCTGCTCCCTTCCCCCAAAAAATTTTTGCTCTTCTCCCACGCCCCCCCCCCCCCCGAAAAGCGTTTTTTAACCAATATCCCTCAATAAATCCGTTGGGGGCCCCCACACATAACCCCCCCTTTCGGTTCCCCATCACCCCCTAATGACGCAGTTCCCAAACACCCCCCTACTATTGCCACCCCCGGTAATGCATGGAAAAAAAAAAACAAGGGCTCGCACACAAAACCCCGCTTCACCTGTACGTTATTCTCTAGGGGCAATACGCTAAAAAAGCCACACGTTTCCCCCTCCACAAACCATCTAGCGCAAACCCTTCCCCCCCCCCCCCTCACTTCCTGCAAAACAAAAAGGGCCCCCTCCCAATTAAAATACCCCCCCCCCCTTTTAAACGGGGAGATGGCAGGGTTACCACCCGAAACCCCTCCCTCTCCAACCCCCCCCTACCCCCCTTAAAATTGTGCTCCTTATGAACCAACACCCTAAAATTTATTCAGAAACATTCGAAACCATTCTCCTTACACTTTACACAAACATTAAAAATTTTCTGTCATACACCGGGGGCCTATTAAAAATTTTCCCCCCTGCCCCTCTCTTCACTCTTTCCCTGGCCACCAAACGTTTGGGGCCCCTTTCACCTGCACACTTCCCTACCCCCCCCCCTTTTTTCGGTGCCCCCCTTTATGGCCACCACACCTTTACCTCTGCCCATATTTGCTTCCCAGTCCCTGCGCTGGCGTTAGGACATCATCGAAACCCCATGCGCGGCTCTTTTTCTTGTGACGGCGCATCCTCCATGGCTTTGGGTTGGGGGGGCTCACATGTACCCCTACCCCCACTGTACACATGGGAAAGATCTCGGTGACCCTCAGTCACGGTCACTTTTCCCGTTGTCCGAAAAGTTCGTTTTTTTAGCCCCACAGCCTTCACCTCGTCTTCTACCACCCGTCAGGGGCAGCCACCTCCTCAGCAAAAACCGATGCTCTCTCTGTTCCAAATATATTGCCTAACTAGGGAAATTTTTTGCAGTCTAGCAGTTTTTTGGGGCCAGTTTCTACAAGTGGATGATAAGCTTGGAGAATGTACCTCCATCCCTATAACAGCTAGTTGCTTTCTTCCACACCATCAGCATCTTAAACGCAGAGATATTTGCTTGTGGGCCGGGGTGTCATGCCCCTATGGTTAACCTTTCTTTAATATTACATTGCGATTATTTCCTTTAATAGCTAAATTGGAAAGGAACGTCCTTGTATTATTAAGGCTAATTCTTATTAACAATTATTATAATTTATGTAACATGGCCATAAGTTTTATTGGAGGTATAGTAACCTGCCTGCCGCCCGGTGTGCCGGTGTATGGTTAGCTGTGATGTTCGATGGTTATACTCCCCCTTCCCCCCCCCTTTATGTTCAACTACTCTACTGAGTGTTGGTGAGTCACGTCACGTGACCCACTTGACCTGTATGCTCAAGGTTGAGGGACGAGCAGTGAACAAGTAGCAGCCAACGAGAACACTCCTGCTCGTCTCTGGTAACTGGCCAAAGTTTATAATCTGGCCTGGACATAGTCTGTTTTATTCTGACTGCTTCCAATTGGGAAACAAGACTTCATACATTAAAGTAATCTATATATACATATATGTTATATCTAGGATCTCCTCCTATTTTTTTTTTTTTTTATTATCACACTGGCCGATTCCCACCAAGGCAGGGTGGCCCGAAAGAGAAAAACTTTCACCATCATTCACTCCATCACTGTCTTGCCAGAAGGGTGCTTTACACTACAGTTTTTAAACTGCAACATTAACACCCCTCCTTCAGAGTGCAGGCACTGTACTTCCCATCTCCAGGACTCAAGTCTGGCCTGCCAGTTTCCCTGAACCCCTTCATAAGTGTTACTTTGCTCACACTCCAACAGCACGTCAAGTATTAAAAACCATTTGTCTCCATTCACTCCTATCAAACACGCTCACACATGCCTGCTGGAAGTCCAAGCCCCTCGCACACAAAACCTCCTTTACCCCCTCCCTCCAACCTTTCCTAGGCCGACCCCTACCCCGCCTTCCTTCCACTACAGACTGATACACTCTTGAAGTCACTCTGTTTCGCTCCATTCTCTCTACATGTCCGATCCACCTCAACAACCCTTCCTCAGCCCTCTGGACAACAGTTTTGGTAATCCCGCACCTCCTCCTAACTTCCAAACTACGCATTCTCTGCATTATATTCACACCACACATTGCCCTCAGACATGACATCTCCACTGCCTCCAGCCTTCTTCTCGCTGCAATATATCACCCATGCTTCACACCCATATAAGAGCATTGGTAAAACTATACTCTCATACATTCCTCTCTTTGCCTCCAAGGACAAAGTTCTTTGTCTCCACAGACTCCTAAGTGCACCACTCACCCTTTTCCCCTCATCAGTTCTATGATTCACCTCATCTTTCATAGACCCATCCGCTGACACGTCCACTCCCAAATATCTGAATACATTCACCTCCTCCATACTCTCTCCTTCAATCTGATATCCAATCTTTCATCACCTAATCTTTTTGTTATCCTCATAACCTTATTCTTTCCTGTATTCACTTTTAATTTTCTTTTGCACACCCTACCAAATTCATCCCCCAATCTCTGCAAAATTCTCTTCAGAATCTCCCAAGAGCACAGTGTCATCAGCAAAGAGCAACTGTGACAACTCCCACTTTATGTGTGATTCTTTATCTTTTAACTCCACGCCTCTTGCCAAGACCCTCGCATTTACTTCTCTTACAAGCCCATCTATAAATATTAAACAACCATGGTGACATCATACATCCTTGTCTAAGGCCTACTTTTACTGGGAAATAATTTCCCTATTTCCTACATACTCTAACTTGAGCCTCACTATCCTCGTAAAAAACTCTTCACTGCTTTCAGTAACCTACCTCCTACACCATCACCTGCAACATCTGCCACATTGCCCCCTATCCACCCTGTCATATGCCTTTCCAAATCCCTAAATGCCACAAAGACCTCTTTAGCCTTATCTCAATACTGTTACTTATATGTTTCACTGTAACACCTGGTCCACACACCCTACCTTTCCTAAAGCCTCTTGTTCATCTGCTATCCTATTCTCCGTCTTACTCTTAATTCTTTCAATAATACTCTACCATACACTTTACCAGGTATATCAACAGACTTATCCCCCTATAATTTTGCACTCTCTTTTGTCCCCTTTGCCTTTATACAAAGGAACTGTGCATAAGGTAAACTCCCAGGATACTCTCTGCCAATCCCTAGGTACCTTACCGCTTCATACATTATTAAATAATTGCACCAACCACTCCAAAACTATATCCCACCTGCTTTTAACATTTCTATCTTATCCCATCAATCCCCGGCTGCCTTACTCCTTTCATTTTACCCTACTGCCTCACGAAACTACCCCACACTCACAACTGGCTCTTCCCACTCCTACAAGTGTTATTCCTCATTGCCCTATGCACGGAAATCACTGCTCCCCTATCTTCACCAACATTAAACAAGTCCTCAAAAATTTCCCTCCATCTTCCCAATACCTCTAACCTCCATTTAATAAACTCTCCTCTCCATTTTTAACTGACAAATCCATATGTTCTCTAGGCTTCCATAACATGTTAATTCACTCACACCAAACTTTTTCTTATTTTCAACAAATTTGTTGATACATCTCACCCACCTCTCTCATTTGCCTCTCTTTTTACATTGCTTCACCACTCTTCTAACCTCTCTCTTTATCTCCATATAACTCTTCCCTCCTTGCATCACTTTTCTACTTTGTAAAAACTTCTCATATGCTAACTTTTTTCCCCTTACTACTCTCGTTACATCTCATTCCACCAATCGCTCCTCTTCCCCCCCGCACCCACATTTCCTGTAAACCTCAAACTTCTGCCTGAAACACTCTAACCACTACATTTTTAAAACTTACCCAATACCTCTTCGACCCCATTGCCTATGCTCTCATTAGCCCATCTATCCTCCAATAGCTGTTTATATCTTACCCTAACTGCCTCCTCTTTTAGTTTATAAACCTTCACCTCTCTCTTCCCTGATGCTTCTATTCTCCTTGTATCCCATCTACCTTTTACTCTCAGTGTAGCTACAACTAGAAAGTGATTGATATCTCTGATGGGCCCCTCTATAAACATGTACATCCTGAAGTTACTCAACAGTCTTTATCTACCATACATAATCCAACAAACTACTGTCATTTCGCCCTACATCATATCTTGTATACTTATTTATCCTATTATTATATTGTATTATTATTCTTGTAATTATTTTATTATTATTATTATTATTATTAATATTACAGTGGACCCCCGCATAACCGATGCATCGCATAGCGATTTTTCCTGCATAACGATTACTTTTATCGCAAAATTTTTGCCGCGCATACCGATTAAAAACACGCATACCGATTTTTCGTCGAGACGGTCCAATGTCCCTCTAGCCAGCCTCACATGTGCCGGCTCTGTCCCATTGTTTACCGCCAGCCTCCGCGGTAACATCCAAGCATACATCTCGGAATATTTCGTATTATTAGAGTATTTTCGGTTGCTGATTTCTGGAAAATATAAGTGACCATGGGCCCCAAGAAGCTTCTAGTGCCAACCTGTGGTAAAAAGGGTGAGAATTAGTATGGAAAATAAGAAGATTTTGAAGGGTTTGGGGCTAACCCGAGAAGGCCTATGCCAGTTTTGTGGAATCCATTGTGCCTACTTCAAAGATTAAGGAAATGTGTGCAGAGTGGGTTGAACTGCAACCTTATAGATGAAAATCACCCTGACACAGACTGTTGCAAGCCGTGCTTGTGATTTTTCAAATGACAATGTTATGGCTCCATTTTAGGAAAGTCTTGATGGAACGGGAGGTACAGAGCTATATGGGACAGATTTGTTGTGCGACAGAGGTTCCAGTGACTTCTCAAGCTGGTCACTAGTGGCATTAAAAGAAGAAGGGAAGTAACACAGGAAAAGGACTTGCTACCTCAAGTTCCTAATAGGAAGGGGATTCCCTTCTAACAGAAGAAAGATTAATGCTCTCACCTCCTCCCATCCCATCAAATCATCACCAGATCTTCAATTAAGTAAGTGTCATGTAATTGTGCATGCCTTTTTCTGTTTGTGTGTATTAAAATTACATTTCATGTGCGTAAAAAAAAATTTTTTTCATACTTTTGGGCGTCTTGCACGGATTAATTTTATTTCCATTATTTCTTATGGGGAAAATTCATTGGATAACGATTATTTCGCATAACGATGAGCCTCTTGCATCGGATATAGAAAATTCGTAACCGGGGGTCCACTGTATTAGTTTAAGGAATTGAAGCACAGATTCAGTTCCCTAGATCAAGAGCCCTTAACATGTATGCGCTACTACTAAGAATAATATATTTGGACCATGTACATAGTTGTACAGTTATTTATTAGTAGTTGGGTGTATAAAAGCACGTGTATGTAGAAACATTATGGGCAGCTTAAAATTAACTTAAAATTAAACTAAGCTATGATAGGTTAAGTTGTAAAAAAATTACCAACAATAATTTAAATAATATATAATAATAATAGAAATAAATGTAATAAATAATAATTACAATATAATAGTAATAATAAATGTTGAGGCTTCTTTGTTCAATTTTATTATATGTAAACATTGTAACTTGCAAATAAATAAATTTTTTATTTATTTATTTATTTATTTATTTAACCATTGACTGTTGCAACACAAAATCCTGAGGTGTATCCTGGTGGTCAGCAATAAATATTTGAAATAAAATAAAAATCTTATTGAGAAGTGATAGAGAATCTTTCACAATGGTAATGACACCAAAAGTACGAAATTTGAAAAACACCCCCCCAAAAAACCCCCAATAAAAAAAAAAATTTTTTAAAAAAAAAAAAAAAAATTTTAAAAACCCCCCCAAAAAAAAAAAAAAAAAAAAAAAATTAAAAAAAAAAAAAAAAACCCAAAAACAATTTTTTCCCCTTTTAAAAAAAACAAAAAAAAAAAAAAACCCCAATTTAAAAAACCCCAAGGGGAATAAAAAAAAAATAAAAAAAAATTTAAAACCCCCCCAAAAAAAAAACCCAAAAAAAAAATTTTTAAAAAAAACCAAACCCCCCCCAAAAAAAAAACCAAAAAACATGAAGGACCCCCTTTTTTTAAAAAAATTTTTTGGGGAAAAAAACCCCCGGGGGGGGCCCCCCCCCCAAAAAAAAAAAATTTTTAAAATTTTTTCCCCAAAACCCGGGAAAAAAAAACCCAAAAAAAAAAAAAAAAAAGGCCCAAAAAGGGGAAAAAAAGCCAAAAAAATTTTTTTAAAATTTACCCCCAAAAAAATTGGGTTTTAAAAAAGGGTTAAAAGGGGTTTTTAAAAAAAAAAAAACTAAATTATGTTGTAAAAATTCACAAAATAAAAATAATAAAAATAAAAAAATAAAAAAATAAATAAAAAAATTTGGGGTTCTTTCCCCTTTTTTATAATGAATTAATTTAAATAAAAATTTTATTATTATTTTTTAATAACCATTGGGCCAACAAAAACCTGAGGTTATGTCCAAAAAAAAAAAAAAAAATTATAAAGAAACTTTCCCAAAGTAAGACCCAAAAAAAAAAGAAATAAATTTTGGAAATTTGTACCGGGAATTTTAATCGGGATTCCCATTACCCATTTTAAAATTTTCCACCAAAAAATTTAAAACCATTTTAAATTCAACTTTGGGCAAAATACCCTTTACATCCAAAATTTTAAAAAATTAAAAATTTTTAATTCACAATTAAAATTTAAATTTTTTAAAAAAAAAATAAACATTCCAAAAAATTTTCTCATTTCAATTACCGGCCCAAATAACCTTTCATTTGAATTTAATTCAAAAAAGAAATTTTTAAAAGAAAAAAAAAAAAAAAAGGTCAAACATTATACATATTAGTTGGCACGAATTAAAAGGTTATTTTTAAAAAAAAAAATAAAACATACTATTTCTCAATCATCTTATTTAAAACAATCGATCTCCTATATTTATAAAAATAAAAATCATTCAATTAACAAAAAACCGAAAATAACAAAAAAAAAAAAAACATCAAATTTTTTTTTTTTTAAAAATTTTTTTTTTA
>NW_026476692.1:0-10025 GCF_026875155.1 Cherax quadricarinatus
CCCTTTTTTTCCCCTCCTGTCCCCCTTGTCATTCCCATTCTAGAGCGGTTGAAGCACGGCCCTGCTATCTTGTGGTTTCTATTTCTGCCTTGTTACCGTGACTGCACTAAACTTATTACTGTAACATAGTGTACATATTGCTGTTCTAATTTTTTGAAGGAATATATAAGTCTAAACTTTTTTCTGCTGTTTTCTTTTGCTCCCATTACACTGGGATACAGGCCTTGAAAATCTAGGTTGTAATATACCTCACCCAGCCCCTTGTGGTGTGCCCCCCTGCTGATTTTCTTGGAAGTCCCTACTGGTTTCCACTGTAAATACCTCTTTAAATCTTGTGTTGACTCCTGACATACCTCTCGTCGTTTCTTTTGTGAATTCCCCATCACCCTTCCTCAATCTGATTTACCGGTCCTTGACTGTTGTTTTCCTCCTGATGTGGCTTTTACAACAGCTTCGGTCAGTCTTTTACTTTTGATGCTATGTCATTTTCATATTGTCTCTGAGCCCCTTCTTATCTGTGCAATTCTTTCTGGCTCTTCGGCTGATTTCTTTTTTCCTGAGTTCTCTGTTTCTGTAACCCTTTTTCCATTCTCTAGTAAAACCTAGTTTTTGCCTCCCTACACCTTTTGGGTGAACCAAGGACTCGTTCGTTTTTTTTCCCATTATTTCTGTTTCCCCCTTGGAACAAACCCTCTCCTCGCCTCCTTGCATTTGTTTGCTACATAGTCCATAAATTTTGTACTGGTTTTCCTGTCAGTTCCCTCTCCCACTGAATGCTTGAAGGAAGTTCCTCATGCCTGAGTATTTTCCCCCTTTTGTAGTTTGGTTTTTCCCAGCCTATTCCTGCTACTCTTTTCCACTTGGAGCTCAACTATGTAGCGAAGCACAAAACCCACATGATCACTTGCTCCCGGGGGCCCTTTCATAAAATGATACCCTCGATGTCCGAACACTCATGGTGAATACAAGGTCCAACTTGCTGGTTCTCCTCTCCTCTCTCTCTGGTAGTGTCTCAAAACTTGTTGATGCATGAGGTTCTCCAGTACCACATCCATCATCTTGGCTCTCCATGTTTCGGGACCCCCATGGGGCTCCAGGTTTTCCCAGTCAGTCTCCTTGTGATTGAAATAAACCCATAAACTAGTAACTTTGCTCCCCCCATGTGTGCTCTCCTGGCCACCTCGGCTAGTGTGTTGATCATTGCTCTGTTGCTCTCATCGTATTCTTCTCTTGGCCTCCTGCAGTTCTGTGGTGGGTTGTACATTACTGCAATTATCACCTTAGCCCCTCAGACTGGATTGTTCCTACTAAGTAGCCCCTTTCGCCCATGCCATCCATTCCTTCCATTTTCTCAAAACCCCACGGGTTTTTTAAATTTGAGCAGTGCAACTCCTCCTCCCCTCTCCTCCCTCTGTCTTTCCTGAAGATTGATATCCGGATGGAAAGATTGAATCTGTTATTATTCTGGTGAGTTTTGTTTCTGGGGAGTGCTATTATGTCTGGGGATGTCTCTTTGATTCTTTCGTGCCACTCCTCATACTTGTTTGTTATTCCATCTGCATTTGTATACCACACCTTCAACTTCTTTTCTAAGACTGTGGTCTGGGAAGTATATTGGGGTTGGGGAAGTGGGAGACCAGTAAGGAACTAGGGGTTGTTGCTGTGGGGGTGAAGTTTGTAATGTAGTGGGTGGGGGCATTGGAGGGTGGCAGGGGTGTTTTGTTTTAGAGTTTTTGGTTGCACTGGGGTTGACCTGGTTGGGGGGCCTTCTATAGAAAGTTTTGGGGGGAGGCTGTATTAGATCTTCTTCCGGGTCTGGGATCTCCTGTCTGTCTTCTCCATCCCCTCTCTTTCCCCCTTTCGCCTTTGTACCATCTCTCTCAGTTTCTTCCTTTCTTTTGTGTTTCTGTCGCGTCGAGATACACCCTCCTTTTATCCCTTTCATGGTCCCTTAATCGTGCTTTCTCCTGCAGTATCCGGGCCCGGGAGTCGTTCTGCCTTGAAGGTCACTCTCACTGGCCGGGTTCTTTTTTTTACAAACCCCCCTATTCCCCTCGAAAATTTCCAGCTGGGTCATATCGTCTTCTCCTATTGCTTTCATGATGCTTTCAATTTTCTTTTTTTTCCCCTTGTTTTCTTGCTTCATATGTTTCCCCTTCGACTTCCTGGAGCCCATACACAAAGACTGACCTCACCTTTCATTCTCCCACTGCATATCCTGTGTATCCCCTCATTTAATTTGGTTTCCTCCACTGCAGCTTTCCTTCATCAGTTTCACTGGCTAATGTACTTGGGCTCAGTGGCCCCGTCATTTTCCCTTCTCGGCTTTCCTTGGGCTCTGTTGTTGTCTGTTAGGGCCTCCACATAAAGCTTAGCTCTTTCATTTGCTTACAGTCTCCTCTGATAGAGCATCTCCATGCAGTTGTGCCCTTCTTTCCCTACAGTCCCCTTATTTGTGGCTGAGGGAGCAGTCCTCAGTTGTCAATCCCAAAATGTTCTTTAGTTTTTTAGGCTGTTTCAGATTTTTCAGTTTTCCCCTTCAAACTCTGTATCCTAGCTTCTGCTGCTTTTTACATGCACCTCCCACTTTTCCCGCTTTCCATATCTATTCTCTCTTCCATTCTCATTGCTAAGTTCTTTCTAGTTTCTTTTTTCCCATTCATGATCCCTTTTATGAGCTTGCTGCCCAATTTCCTTTGCAGCTTCCTCCTCCTGTCCCTTGGTTTTTCTTGTTGCCTCTGGCAACCCATTTTTGTTTTATCCTGATTGCCTCAGAGTGGGAAACCTAGTAGTTCTGTATGTTAGGTTTTGTAGTGTGTGTGTCAGAGTGTGGGGGGGAAGTATGGGAGGAAATGTGGCTATTTGGGAGCTGAGTGGGGGGGGGTGGGGGAGGGTTTTGGGGGGAACGGGGAGGGGAGGGTGATCGAGGGAGGGGATGGATCAGGGAAGTGAGATGTCGGTGGTGAGAGGGGAGTGTGTGTTGTCTGGATATGTGTGTGTGTGTGTGTGTGGTGTGTGTGTGTGTGTGGGGTTGTTGTGTGTGTGTGTGTGGTGTTGGTTTTGTGTGTGTGTGAGTGTGTAATTTTGTGTGTAATTGGTGTGTGGAATTATGTGTGGGTTTATTATGTACTGAAAGTAGGTGGCTTGTGCGTTTAAGGGAAGTCTCAGTGGTCCTTGGCTGCCCACACCTTCTTGGGGACCTGACAACCTCCTGGGATTTACCGCACTTACAGTGGTGGTGTGTGTGTGTGTGTGTGTGTGTGTTGTGTGTGGGGGTGTGTGTGTGTGTGTGTGTGTGTGTGTGTGTGTGTGTGGTGTGTGTGACTCAACAATCAATATTTGCACCAATAACTCATTACAGTTGTGACCGGGTGGAAGTGTGAATTGCTCATTTCTCTATAATTTGTTCATGATTGTAGCCAAAGTATAAACGTAAGTAACCATTCTCAGAATTCATTACCTTTGTAACTTGTGAGCTCATTACCCTTTTTACCCAGTTCAGCTATCAAAACTTTGGGGGCCCAGTCCCTGGACCCTTATGTACCTCTGTAATCTGTAAATACCTTTGTAACTTGTCATGATTGTGACCAGACTTACCTGGAGTTCATTACCTTTGTAAATTGTGAGTTCATTTACCTTTGTAAATTGTGACGTTCATTACCTTTGTAAATTGTGAGATTCATTACTCTTAACTTGCTAAGCTATCAAAACTTTGGAGTCCAGTCCTGGACCAATTAGGTACCTCTGTAAATCTTTTGACTACAGCCCACAAGAGATGGGTATGGGGTGCATATTTAAACATATTAACGAAACTAACTAGGGATCAATGTAAATGAAGAAAGTCCAGATGATTCCTTTACTCAAGAACAATACCAGAAGGATGTTAAATTAATCTGGACCAAATACTGGGTGAGACTTCCGGGAAAGCTGAACCATCCAGACCTCCAATAATTACCAGATGGCGTATGTGAACAATTATAAAGGCCTCAGCTCATCGAACTGAGCAAGACACCAGAACTGTTGACTGCTTATGAGATTTATTTAATGAGAAGTTAATTAATAAAATTCATAGAGGAGGTTCGCTGAGCAAGACCTGATTTATGGTCACTATTTGCCACTTCACGGAGGGAAGAAGGATTATAAGACCACTCCTTGAGGATTTGTGTTTGTTTAATTGTAGTGCAGGAGTAACAAAAATGTACTTGTTTGAATGACTGTTTGATGACAGGTCCGTCGTTGATGGAAAACGGGGGAGAATATTATTTAAACTTAAGGGTTATGATTTATGGCCTTTCGGCGGACATAAAGTAAGCTTTTCCTGAGAGTGGGTCTTGCAGGAGGTGACGGGATTGCACTAGGTTCATATGGCCCGAGAATCCTAATGACCCACTTAGTCCTGAAGACTTTTCGCTTCAGGAGTGTATTGTTTGGTGTATCCTCCAGTCAGTTCCTACTAAGGCAACGATAAATTGACACTTAAGCGTACGGGTGGTACACTGAGTGGAGTAATGGGTAAACAAATTTATGGGACCTATTTCATCGTGGGTGACGCTACCGAAGAGGACTAATGACATTTATGAGGGGCTAATGGAAATAATGCAAGGTGAAAATATGACCCTGAGGGAATGGAACAGTAATTCGTCCAGTTTAAGGGACTAAAATAAATAATGGTCAACCTGGTAGTGAAGTGTCTGAATATTGTAATGTGCTGGAACTGGACTTGGGACACTGAGAGAGACTTGTTATCGTTAAAGTCTAATTAATACGTAGCCAATAAATTAACCAAGAGTGTCTTACTTGCGGTCGGAGTGGAAGTTTCAAAATGCTACGATCCACTAGGCTTTGTTTTTTGTCCCCACTTACCATAAGAGGAAAATTGTTGGATACAAGAAGCATGGAAGCTAAGTGTGCTTGGGTATGAAACCCTACATGAGGAATTTGTTGATAGGTGGAGGAACTAATAGGTGAATATGTAAAATTACCAATGTTGGAGTTACACGTAAGGTGGCCAGTCAAGATGGAGAAAAATGTACTCACATTTTTTTGCGATGCTTCGAAATTAGCATATGAGCAGTAGCTCGCCTTCAATGTATTGTGTCTTTTCTCTTGTTTTGTCTAAGGCTAGTGCTCCAATCAAATCAAGTACCTTATCATCAGATGGAATTAACGGCCATTTATGTAGGTGTCAAAATGAGCCAATTATTTAAGAAAATATATTGCGAGAGATATATATCAGCGACACGTAATTTGGACTGATAAGAGGTATCCTTACAATGGATTCGTAATGGGTAACAGTAGATTTGTTGTATGTACAAAACAGAGTCGCTGAAATCAATCAATTTGCAGGAGAATATAACGTTTGAGGTCAGCATATGTTAAACTTTAATCACATTCCTGGTGGATCGTGAATCCGGACTGACTTCTTGTCTCGTGGTTGATTATGGAAATATTTGTGAGTGCTTATCGTGGTTTAAAGGGCCAAGTTGGCTGGGGACAAAAATTAACTGGCGGTTGCAAAAGGACATATTGCTCCTGTCGAAATGACGGTGAGCACCGTCAGTCAGTTGTCCCCATCTCAGCAGTGACATTATAGGAAATTCTTCCTACCCAAGATGATTAGGTGACAAGGTTAGTGTTAAATTTATAAGTAAGATGATTATTCTCATATAATTTTCACCATCCCTGAAATACTGGCTTCAGTGGGTTACAAGAGAAACCGTATAGGGATGGGATGAAATTAAATTAATGATGGACGGAGAAAAATTGTGAAAAGCTCAGCCAGCAAGCAACAGCCCTGGATGATCAGCGCTGATCCACCGGGAGCATGGTCACAGACCGGGCCGCGGGGGGCGTTGACCCCGACGAAAACTCTCTCCAGGTAAACTCCAGGAATTGAAAGCTGGGGCTGTATTTAGAGGATGATGTAATTAGGTTGCAGAGGACAGGTTTACAAATGCTGAATTGGGGGAAGAATATGCTAAGCACCATATCTTGCTAACCAAAAATCATCACCTGGACCAAACCTTGATTGGTCTTTAATGCCCATAATAACGTGATGCATGGTGGGATATACAGGATACTTTAGGACAAAAAGAATGCAAGATAGATGTAATATATACAGACTTTGCAAATCGCTTCGAAAGTTGACCATGGCGTATTAGCGACACAAAATGCCGTAAACGGAATAACAGGAAAAAGTCGGGCGTTCGGATCTATAATTTCCTCATAACAGAACACAGAGAGTAGTCGTCTACAGAGTAAGTCCGAGGCAGAAGCGTCGGGAATGGAAAAGTCTCTGTTCCACATGCGCACAGTACTAGCTCCCATCTTGTTCCTCTTCTCATATCAGACATAGACAAGTGATGTCAGCCACAGCACCGTGTCTTCCTTTGCAGTTGACACCCGAATCTGCATGTCAGTGTCTTCCATTGCAGACACGCAAGGTCCAGAGCGGACTCAACCAAATCTTTCAGTGGGCTGCAAGAAAAAACAATATGAAGTTATTCGATGAGAAATTTAAATTACTGATATGGTAATACATGAGGATAATTAAATCTTCTTCAGAGTAACAACAAATTCTGGCCCTAAATAGAGCGAAACACCAACGTCAAAAGACCTGGGAGTGATTATGTCGGAGGATCTCACCTTCACAGGACCATACATTGTATCACAATCGCATCTGCTAGAAAAATGACAGTGATGGATATTGAGAACCTTCACAATACTAGGAGGCCAAGCCCATGATTGACACTCTTCAGGTCACTTGTTCTATCTAGGCTGGGAAATATGCTGCACTCTAACAGCACTTTCAAGGCAGGTGAAATTGCCGACCTAGAAAAATGTTACAGAGAAACTTTCAACGGCTCGCATAACGGAGAAAACACCTCAATTACTGGGAGAGCTTGAGGTTTTAACCTGTATTCTGGAACGCAGGTGGGAGAGTACATGATTATATACACCTGGAAATCCTAGTAGGGGACTAGTACCGACATGCACATCGAAAATCACTCACTACGAAAGCAAAAGACTTGGATGGACGATGCACCATCCCCCCAATGAAAAGCAGGGGTGTCATTAGCACGTTAAAGAGGACCATACAATAAGTGTCAGGGGCCGAGGACTGTTCAAATGCCTCCCAGCACACATATGGGGGTTTACCAACAGACCCTGGCAGTCGTCAAGCTGCACTGGACAACGCTTCCTAAAGTTCGTTCCTGATCAGCCGGGCTGTGGCTCGTACGTTGGTTTGCGTGCAGCCAGCCAGCAACAAGCCTGGTGTTGATCAGGCGCTGATTCTCCACCAGGAGGCCTGGTACAGGAACCGGGCCCGCGGGCCGCGCATTGACATATCGAACTCTTCATGGTACCCTAAAGCCAGGTAAACTGTATTCGGGAAACCTTCTGGATCCTCAAGGACGGCAAAGTGTAATAAGGGTTATTAAGTAGTGGTATATATGTCGCGGGGGTGGATGCCAGATCCTACATGTACCCAGGTCCTCCACCATGGCCAAGGATATGCGTTTTTGCAGGTGGTAAAAACCAGTTGAAGTGAACCAGAGTGGACTACAGTGGGCCAATCATGTTAACATGTATTCAGATGGTGTTCCTTGAGGTCTGTATGTATGTCTATGTACTTGTACAGCTACTAGGGCTTGTTCATCTTAGAAGTGGACCAGGACTTGTCTGCAGAAACAGTTCATACGCTGTTCCGGAAAATTTGCAGTAGGAGATCTGTCCAAGATTTGTTGTCTCAGACAATGGCCTCAATTTTGTGCGGGTGTCTCAACACTTGATGGAATTAAATATGAGTGATGATGTGTACAGTCTTTGTTGACCCAGCGAGGGTAATTGTGTCTGGAAATTTATTACTACAAGAGGCCCCTTGGCAGGGGATGACGGTACGTAAGAATGATAGGTACAGTGAAAGATGTCTTCGTAAGGTGCTACAAAGGAAGAGAATTAATTTGGAGGAATTCATGCAGTGTTGGTGGAGGCAGAGATTCGGTAAACATCGCCACTCAGTCATACTGAGTCGAACACTCCTGACGTGGAGATCCTGAATACCATCTCACCTAATTTACGGGACGAAAGTTAGGAGCTGCATCTACGTTTATAGAGTTAATCCCGAGGAGGAAGTGATGAGGATTACAATGAGTGAAGTGTTGAAGTGATTAAGTTCATGTTGTTAAATAAGGTAATTTACTCATTGGTCCGATGTGGTGGTGTAAGAATATCTTCTTACCATACGTGACACTTTTTGGTCGCGCCAGAGGCAGTAATCCGAAGAAATTCACCAGTGAAATTGTGTTAATTGATACAAAACAACATCGATCATTGTGGATCTGTGCAAGGTAGTTACATTCACCCAGATGCCACAAGGTGTTTTCAGAAACGTCAAAGTGTTGGTCGTGGATCAGGAAAGTTTGCGTACCATTAATAATTAATTCCCTTAGAATTTAATGATGATCAATCCAGTGCAGTGGAAATCTAAGGGAAATTGAAACGATTTGAATATTGAAGACACTAAACGGAGTAATGCAAAAAAGAAATTGTAGTTGGGCCCCACTAGGAAAACAGCAGCGCAGTTTAGGGGAGGGCTAGAATCGTCCCCTGGGGGAAAAGACGCAATTTAAGTCGTCTAACAACGACTTCCACCCGCCGCAGTGTGGAAATTATTTAATTTCCAAAGCTATAGTGCCTAAAAGTGTTTAATGTGTTGACTTGGGTCAAAATGTATTTGTATTTTGGGAATGGAACCAACTGGGTTCCCGCTGCTCCTGCGCAGATGTGGGGGGGTATAGGTCGAACAGGGGCACCAGGGGGAGGCAGTGTTTTGAATGAAGTGAGGAGGCTGTGAAAACCGGGGATCAGGAAATTGGCGTTTCACGGCGGCCTAAGGTTTTAAATATGGCCTCACTTCATAATAGGAAGTGTCATAACTGTTCCTGATGAAGAGTGAGGGAACGTGATTTAGGGGGACCCCATAAAAGGTGGTAAAATTAGTGAATAATGGTTCGACCAAGGTGTGATGGTGCACGGCCATGGTGTGTGTCCAGGGGAAATACCGTGTGTTAATCCTCACTCATCGGCCTCAGATCTTAATGGAGTGACCTCTAATGTGTATAAAAATTATGAGACGTTAAATCGTCTTGTGAATGGTAATGTAATCAGTGATAATGACATTGAGTTAAGAGAATGCGGGATGTGAAATAGATCGCCCTGCTCCGGTGAACGCATGATTTTCGTACCGAGGATAGTGAAGCTTTATGGAATCACAACTTCTAAACCGGGAAAACCCATGGATACCTCGTCCTGTGGAATAAGAACCCTGTCGATGTAGCAGGGCATCGAAATGAGATGGTGAATGGAGGGAATAAGGAGTATCAATCACCCCCAGTTAAGTAACCCTTCTAGTTATAGCAGATGATACTGGCCAGTTAGGTATGTTGTAATTTGGGTAGGTTTGGGTGATCCAGCTACATAAGTGACCACCAGAGAATATCTGGTAAGTGGTGAGATTATGTACAAGTGTTTTCCTTGATGGATATATCCAGTGTAACCTACCCCACCCCCCTTCATTCAGTTAACCTAATATAATTATACAGTCCCCAATTAATTAGTTGCACCGTACTTGTGGGTGCTATCCCAAACCATACTGGTCTCGGATAGATTTGGATAAGATTGTGAGGTCGAAGGAACCACTTGCCGTGGGCCAGGGGGTGGTTAAGTTTTCTCAATGTCTACACGGGGTGACTAAAAGTAAACAATATGGTTGTCTCCCCAAAGAGTTTACTTGTAAGCATGTAATGTTGAGGTACATAAAGGTAATCACCTATAAATTTTCCATAAGTACATTAATAACGGCTTTACAGGGATAGTGATGTCTTGATATGTCAGAGAAAAGTTTTAACTACAGGCCACATTTTTAAACTCACCATGTAATCTGCATCACCAAAATATGGATATAAGAGAAGAGAAACACACACCTATATTGGGCCTGACATCACTAAGTGTTGTTGTTGTTA
>NW_026476693.1:0-10525 GCF_026875155.1 Cherax quadricarinatus
AATTTCGTACTCGTCACCGTGCACAAGTTAGGGAAAATCTGATACAGATTGGACGAAGCGTTGTCAGTTTATGAGGCAATATAAAATCAAAAAGTAGGAAGAAAAATAAAAAAACATAAATAATGCAACGTCTTAAGGTTATCCCTTCGGGAATACCAAATCAGTGATTGTTTATGTACGACTCTTGTAGTCAACGTAACTGTGCAGCAGCATATGCGTTCCATATATTCCTATCATTCTTATTTAATCCATTATATTGTCTACAATGTGGTATGTGGGTTTAGCAAGTGAGGATGATGAGAGAGTCTTCTGTTTTACTATCTTTACCTCAGCCGTCTAGACAATGTTAGATTCTCTTTAATACAGATAGTAGTTGACAATCTTCTCTAGAAGATTGCTTCTTTGCAGCCTCTTAAGGCATCTGGTATCTAACCTTGCCCTTAAATTGGATAATGTGCGCCTAATGCAATACGCCTGAGGATATACTCACCCATAGGTCCTCTTTGAATGAGGTTTGCAGCCTTTGGTTCCAGAACCGTTACTATTTTTTTCGACGTTCTTTGCCTATCATGATTTTCACAATTTAACGTCTGCTGCAGTTAAATTTTAATATCTACCTCTCCGTCCAATTATGTAGCTTCTTCAGGTCTGGAGCCTTCATCCTTTCACATTTGTATTCTCCGCATTAGTTCCATGTCAAAGAAGACAGGTCTGTGTATATTTCTTCAGCCAGTTATTTCATGTATTCAAGACTAGAACAGGTCCCAGAACTGACTCTTGTGAAGCCCAGCTCATCACACTTGACCATACTGATGCCTCCTGGTATTCAAATGTTATTTCCTTCATTCTTCTGTTTTCCTGCCGTTTTCTCTAGCTTTTATACCTTCACCTTGTGCAGTACTACATGAAATACCTTCTTACAGTAAAAATATGTACAAGTCACCCACCCCTCTCTGTTACATTGTCAAAGAAATATAGGATTGAGAGGGATATTTCACCTCTCTAAAGATTTTTTTTTTTGTGAATCTGCTCATCATCTCGTTATTATATTATCCATAGCCTTACATACTCTGCATATTGGTGAAAGTGACTTGCACTTTAATACTTCTTGTTGTCTTGTTTCTTAAATATCAAGAATATATCTGCTGTCTTATACATTTCTGGCAGTTGCTCTGTAAGAATGCACTCACAGAACTGACATAGATGTACTATCTGGTCCCACTGCATTCGAGGTATCTAGCTCGCTCAATAGTTTCTTCACTTCTCCAGTTGTAAGCATGTGAGCGTGTGCGGACTCACCTCCCCACCTAATTGTGGCTGCAGGGGTCAAGACTCAACTCCTGAGCCCCGCCTCTTCACTGACCGCTACTGGGTCCTCCCTCTCCCTGCTCCATGAGCTCTATCATACCTCGTCTTAAAACTATGTATGGTTCCTGTCTCCACTACATCGCTTGCCAGACTATTCCACTTCCTAACACTCTGTGACTGAAGAAATACTTCTTTAAAAATCCCATTGACTCGCCTGAATCTTCAGCTTCTGTGTCCTCTCTCTGGAACATCCTGTCTCTGCCCACTTTTTCTATTCCACGCAGTATTTTGTATGTCATTATCATGTCATCCCACTGACCCTCCTGTCCTCCAGTCTCGTCAGAACCAATTTCTTGACGTTCTAGACCAGGTGTGGGTTCCAAACTGGTGCTGCGTACTCCAGTATGGGCCTGACGTACCCCAGTATATAGATTCCTTAAAACAAATTCCTTACTGAGATAAATGGGAACCCCTTTTCCAAAAATTTTTGCCAGGACCCATTTTCCCCGCAGCATTTAAATCGGTTTTAAAAAGTGCTTCTGGCCCGACATGCCAGAAATTATACTCACCCCCTTTAAAATTTTTTCTCCTTGAGTGAGGTTTGCAGTCTTTGGGCCACCTACCCCTATACTCTGCCCTGGGGTTTTTTTTTCCCCTCCCCCGACCCTTCTTTTTCATTTTGGGGGGGTTTAAAAATTCTAGGACCCCATTTTGCGGAACCAAACGCTTCCAGCTGTCCGGGCACTTTGTAGCCCCTGTTTTGACCCTACATCTGTTTTAATTTTTTCCCTCTTTTAACTTCACATAAAATTTTCCCGAAAGGGACACTTCTGAGTCTACCCCTTTCCGTCATTTTTATTCACAAAACCAAGAATGCACTTTTTCCCCAGAACTGACCCCCTGTGAAACCCCGCCCCGTCATCGGGCCGGCCCACTGTGATCCCTTTAACACGTACCATGATTTCGCTTTTTCCCCCCTGTTAGGTAACTCTGACCCATTGCAACCCCCTTTCCTTTTAACTGCCTGATCTTCAAAGCTTCGGGAAACAAAATCCTTAATCAACTGTCCCAAAAGGGCCTTTTCTTGCAGACCAAGAAATTGCAATAAACCCCCCACCCTCCCTCCCCTTTTTAATTACTTAAGTTCCCCCTTGTCATAAAACTCAGTAGGTTTGTGACACGGATTTTGCTTTCCATTAATCTTTTGCGGGTGTCGTTTTTTAATCTTTTCCGTCAAATGGTCCCCACCTCCCCTCCCCCCTGAAAATCTTCCCCGTGACTTTGAAACCCTAAACACGTCAGTGTACTGGTTTTTAAATTTTAAATTGCTTTCCCCATTTCCGTCCCTTTCTTAAAGATGGGGGTTTCCTTTTGCTGTCTTCCTTTCCCTTTAGGTGTTTCCCCCCATTTTCCCAAAGGGTTTTTTTTGAAGATTGGGTTAGTTGAAACACACAGTGCTCTGTTTCCTCCCCTAAAACCCATGGAAAAATTTTCTGGTCCCCAACCGCCTTTGAGGAAACAAGGTAAATTTGGGGAGCTTTTTTCCCCTCCGCCCCCCCTGTTTGTTTTGTTTTTAAACCAACCCTTTTTGGGTAAAAACCATTTTTTTGGTGAAAACCCCAGTTTTTGTTTTCCCCAGGGGCCCCCTTTTTTTTCCCTTGCCTCCACCGTAAATATTTCCCTTTAAATGTCATGTTAAGCCCCCTCCATACTTTTTTGGGTTTAAAATTTCTTGTAAGGTAACCACCTTCTTTTCGTCACCCTTTAAATTTAACCTTTGGCCCTTTGACGTTGTCTTTCCTCCTGATGTGGTTTGTAAATGGGGAAAAAATTTTCCCCCGGAGGGGGGTATCGGGCCCCCCTTCGGGGCCCCTTTTCAGCCCCTTTCGGGCCCCTGGGCTCCACCCTCTAGAAGGGGCAAGCATCTTGTTTACTGCTACAGCAAGTAATTACCCCAGATGCGGGAACCAGTATGTGACGGGGCAAGCAACCGTGCTCCTTGCAAGACTCCAGGGTTCCCCAAGTGAAATTTTTTAATAAAAGACAGCCCCATCTTTTGCCTTAATGGGAAAAATTAAAGGGAAAACCCTGTCCCACTTTATTCCCAAAGGAAAAGGGAAATTGTACTTTGTTGCCCTATGCAAGAATCAAAACATTCTGTTTTTGCTTCAGGAGGAAGTACAAGGAAGAAAAAGGGTACGGGAAAAGTTTTTTCCCTTTGGTGCAAGGGGCATTGACGGGTGTAGGGGGCCCGGGTGGCGTTTTCAGATTACTTTTGACTCTACTGAGAGTCCCCTTGACGCAGGATAACCAAAAAAAGAAAAATGTTTGGGTTTTTTAAAGGGGAAAAACAAAGGGGTCTCACAAAACAAAAAAAACACTTACAGAGAAGGGGGGATCAGTTCTTCAGTGATAAGATTGTGAAAAATAAAGACAAATCTTGAAAGAACATATTTTAAAACCAGTGTACATATTCCTAACAGGGAAAAGGTTTGGCATCCAAGGACCCCTTCAGCTTCAATCAAGTCACCGAAACCTGTCAAAAGGGGGAAAAGAACACCAAGCTTCACGTTTACAAGAGAAAGGGGGGTTTTAAAAAATTTTTTTGTAATCGGGGGCCTGAAACATTTTCTTGAGTCCAAGGAGTTTTTTAATCAACCAAAAGTGGGCGTGAGAAACGGGACTTTTGAGCCCACACAAGAAACGAAAGGGTCACCATCAGGAATGAAATTGCTGTAAAAACCCCCCCCCCGGGGAAATTTTTTTTCATACATAACATAATATTTCTATTACAGCCTGGGGGTGGGAAAATTTACTTCGTTTAGTTTCTCAAGACCTAAACTGCAGGGGGGGGCTGTGGGGGGAAAAGAGCTGTTTTTTCCTAAGCTAATTTTTCCCCTATTTTTTAAATTAAAAAAACTTACTGGAAAACCCATTTCTCAACAGAAAAAAGGCATTTTTCAGGTCAGATTTGACTTTCGATTTTATATGGGTTTTAAATATTCCCGGGCGGGGGCTTCCCCCCTTTATCTGTAAACCCCTTTTTCTTTTTTTTTGGCTCATCGACTAATCTCTTTTTTTTTCCCCTTGGGCCCTTTTGGGCCTTCTTTACTTTTTCCATTTTTCTAGCACACTTAGTTTTTCCCCCCCAACACCTTCGGGTAAACCCAAGGGGCTTGTTCGGCCCTTCCCCAAAATTTCTTTTAAACCCTTGGGAACAAACCTTCCTCTGCCCCCTTTGTTTTTTGTTGTTACGAAAGTCCATCATTTTTTTACTGATTTTTCCTCCCAAGCTCCCTTTTCCCCTGAACCTTCTCTTTTTTCCCCCCCTTTTAAATTTTGGGGTTTTTTTCCCCTTTCCACTCCTGTTACCACCCCCCTTTTGGTAGCTCTATGTTTGTTTTTCAAAGCAAAAACCCCAGGGTGGTCACTACCCCAAGGGGCCTTTTATATGTTAGGGGTCCCCCTTTTGTCTGAGCTACTCAGGCGGGTAAAACCCAAAGGTCCAATCTTGCTGGTTCTCCCCCCCCCTTGCCCTCTGGAAAGGCCCCCTAACATTTTGGTGCATGAGGTTTTCCAGTCCCAAAAACCATCATTTTGGGCCTCCCATTTTGGGGGAAACCCCCAAATGGGGGGTTGAATTTTTTCCCCAAATTTCCCCTTGGGGGTTGAAGTCGTCCATAACCAGTTCTGTGCTCAAAACCGAGTAGCTTTTCTTCCCAAAACCAGCTAGTTGATCCCCTTTTTCCTGCTGCACCATCATTTTCCTGTCTTGGCCTCCTGCAGTTCTTTTGGGGGGTTTAACATCACTCAATGACTACCTTATGCCCCCAAACTGACTAAACGGGTACCTACTATTAACCCCTTTTTCCTCAAATCTTTCCTTTCCCCCCTCCATTTCTTGATATCTCCACCATGTTTTTAATGAGCAGTGAAAACCCCTCCCCCCCCCTCGCTCCTTCTGCCCTTTCCCTCGGGATCTGTTTACGGGGGGAAAAGATTGATCGCTATTGCCCCAAAGGGATTTTTGTTTCTGTGACTTTTTAACGATGCCCGGGGGACATCTCCTTAAATTCTTTCATCCCAAACTCCCCCAAATTTTATTCATTTTTCTATTTTGCTTTTTCATTCCCAAACCCCCCAAACTTTTTTGAAATAATGGGGTTTTCCAGTGAGAATGGGGTTTGGGGGAGCAGGTGCCCGGGTGGGGGCCATAGGGGTTGCGGGCCCCGGGGGGGGTCTCTGGGGGGGGAAGGGGGGGGCAGAGGGCCTATGGGGGGTTTAAAAGTGGGGGGTGGGGGTTGTGGTGAGGGGGAGAGGGTTTTAGGGGGGTTAAACAGGGGGGTGGTGAAAGGGGGATAGGGATAGAGAGTGCGTGTTTTGGGTTGCCCGTGGGGTTTCTGTTGGGGGGGGGGTTTTTGGGGGATGGGGAAAAGAGGAGAGGGTTTCCTGGAAGGTTTTCTGTGGGTTTCTGCAGGGGGGGGGTTGTGCTGGGGGGGATTGGGAAAGGGTACATTTAGTGGGGGGTTTTTGGGGGAGTTTTGATTGCTTTTGGGGTTGCCCCTGGTTTGGGTTTCCCTTTTGTGGGTGGTACTGGGGGGGTTTGTTTTTGTTCTTTCCAAACCCAGTCTGGTTTTCCCCTCCCCCCTCCTTCCT
Organism: Cherax quadricarinatus; assembly: GCF_026875155.1. Lineage (NCBI taxonomy): Eukaryota > Metazoa > Arthropoda > Malacostraca > Decapoda > Parastacidae > Cherax > Cherax quadricarinatus. Next base: position 5,965 of record NW_026476693.1, read on the forward strand.
TTTCCCCCAAATTTTCCCCCTTGCAACATTCCGCCCCCCCTTTTTCAATATCATCCATTCTTCCCGTGTTCTGGGCTCGGTCGAAAGGGAGCCCCACCCGGGCTCCATTTGTCCCCTTAAAGGCACATTTTCCCCTGCAGGATCTGGGTTTTGACTGACCTGCCTTGAAAATCACTTTGCCCGGGCACTTTTTTTCCCCCTTACAAGCCCCCCAAATTTTCCCCAAAATTTGTCAAACTTGGCATGTCCCTCCCCTCCTATTGCTTTCAAATATTTTTTTCGGTTTGTTTTTTTCCCCCTCCTGTTTCCTTTTTTCGTAAGTTTCCCCATCAAATTCTTGGAGCCCATAAAAAAACCCGCCCTCTCCCTTTCGGGCCTCCCCCGGGACTTCCCCGAAAAAAACCCATGGGAAAGTAGTTCCTGCCACTGACGTTAAATTTTTTCCCTTACGGCCCTTTCCCCATCCATTTTCCCCGGCTTATCTGTTCCTGGACATGGCAGTTTTTTGTTTTTGAAGCCTCTGCATATAGCTTTGGTTCCCTTTTTTGTCTTTGGTCCCCTTTTTTCCTGCTGTTTCCCCCCTTTCTTTTTTTCCCCGGGGCCCCAAATTTTTGGGCGATAGGTCACTGTATACTGTATAGATCCCCTTTTTTCCCCACAGTCCCCTCAAACGGACTGATGCAGCATTTCTTGGGTGTTGTGGCTGAACGTCCTTTGGTTCTTTAGGGGGTTTTTCAGACTTTTTAGTTCTTTTTTAAGCTCTGTATCTTTTTTCTTCTGCTGCGTGATTTGAAAATCCCATTTCCTGCTCTCCCAGCTATTTTTTTTCTTTCCAATTTTTCTTTCCCCAAAAACTTTCCCGCTTCCCCCCCACTCCTCCCTTCTCAGAACTCTGCCCCCAGTCTTCTCTCCCAGGTTTCCCTCCCTCACAACTTCATCCACCGGGCCCCCTGGTTCTCCCTCCTTTATTTTTTGGGGTCCCATTTTTCTTTCCCAGAAGGAAGAGCTAAATGCCAAGAGTGGGAAGTGGGGGGAATGTTTGTTGTAAAGGGGGGGGGAGGGAAAAGGGGGAGGAGTCAGGGAGGGCGAGAGGAATTTGTGGGGTAGGGGGAGGGACAGCAGCAGAGGGAAGAGAGATTGGGGGGAAAGGGGGAAAAGGGGACAGGGGGTAAAGCAAAAGGGGGGGAAAAAGGGGGAAAAGGATTTGAAAAGAGGGAAAAAGGGAAAATGGAGAGAGAGAAAAGGGGGAAAAGGAGAGGGGTGTGTGCATTGTGGGGTGTTTTAAAGTGTGTGTGTGTGTGTGTTGTACTCACCTAAATTTTTTCCCACTAATTGTGGTTGCGGGGTCGATTCACAGCTCCGGGCCCCGCCCCTTTTATTGGGGCGCTACTAGGCACCCCCTCTCTTTACTTTTCCATGAGCTTTATTGTACCACTTCATAAAAACTATGTAAAGGGGTCCCCCGGGTTTTATTACACCACCCTTTTCCCAAATTTTTTCACTTCTTTACACTCCCATTTACTAAAAAAATACTTTTTCCCAATATCCTTTTTGATTCAAAACAGAGTCCCCCCAGCTTCTAACTATGATTCCTTTATGATGGGTTTCGTCTCTTTCTCTCAGTATTTTCTAATTTTTATTAATGCCCCCCCAAAACCCTTCCCGTCCCCCATTTTTAAGGGTCGGGTTTCTCAAACCTCTCCCCATTGGACCCTTTTCCCCTAGCTTTCCGGGGCTAGCTTGTTGCAAACCTTTGATTTTCTCTAATTTCTTTTTTTTTTCTTGACCAATGTGGATTCTAGACTGGTTCTGGGATTCCCAATATAAGCTTTTACATACACGTAAAAGACCCCTTTCTTTGATGTCAAACTTATTTTAGGTTTTGCCATTTCCCAATTTTGCTGCAGGGTGTTTTTTTGGGTTTATGTGGCTCTATAATCTCACCCAAAATTTTCCTTTTTTTTTTTTCAGTGAGGTTTTGCACCCTTTGCTCCCTTAGCCTGTGCACTATCTTTGGTTTCCCTTTCTTCTTCCCCAAAACTCCCGGGCGGGGGGACTTTTTGGGTTAAAAAATCCAAATAAGGGAATTTGTCGGAACCGGGTTTCAGCCCCGTCCAGGAAAACCCAAATTTTTAATTTTTTTCTGATCCTAGTCCGCTTGTAATATACCATTAGTTTCACAACATAGGGAACGGGAAAACCCCCAGAAAACTATTCCTTCCCCTCATATCATTCCCTGAAAACCAGAAAAAGAAACAGCACAGGATGACACCCTTTACTAAAACCCCAAACCCCACATATGTGCCCAGTTTATCCCTCAACCTTAAACCCGTTTCACTAGTTTTCCCTCCTTTAGGGTTTTTCCCAAAACTAAATTTCAAGTGCTTACCCTGCCTGCTCCTCCCACTTTTAGAACCACTCCCCTTGTGGGTTTTGTGTCAAAAGACTTCATCAGTCCAAGAAGAAAGCATTCCAAATCATTCCTTCTCCTCTTCCCTTTCTTTTGTTCCTTGTCATACAACTCCAGTAGGTTTGGGGACACAGATTTTCCTCCCCCGAAGCCATGCTGATTTTCCCTGTATGACTCATTCCTTTCGTTCTCCATCCTTTTTCTCCGTGGATAATCTTTCCCTTTATTTATGTACTAACAAGTCGGGGAATAAATGGGCTTTTTGTATAGTGGTCTGTTTGTCTTCTTTAAAAACTGGTCTACTCCAAATAGCACAAGTTGCTTTTGGCACACACAGTTTCCTCTGCCCCCCTCAGGGCCCACGGGGAGATGCGGCCCGGGCCCACAACCTTTAGGGTATCTATTTCACCTTTGCAGTTTTTTTTTCTCCTATTTTTTTTATTTCAGGTGGGCCCCAAAACTACCTTTATACTCTATGCCCCCGGGTTTTTTTGGGGGAAACACAACTGTCCTCCACTTTTGAATGCTTCTCTAAAACCTTTTGCTGACCCCCTGAGCTTCCTCCCCTCTTTTTTGTTTAAATTTCCCCTTGGGTTTTGGGCATATCAAAAACCTTCAGCTTCCTTTCCATACCCATAAACTTTGGGGGTGGGAAGGGGGGGGGGCAGACTTGGGGTGTGGAAGGCTATTTTTTAAAAACTGCTTTGGGTGGTAATATTAATGCTGGGGAAAGGGTTGAGGGGTTCCCTTTTTTGGGGTGGGTTTTTTTCTGATAAATAAAGTTTTTGGGTTTTGGGAAGGGGTGGGAAAGTTTAAAGGGGATTTTCCCCAAAGTCCTTTTTTTCCCTCATAAGGGTTTCCCTTTTACCCTTAAACCCAAGAATAATTTTTTTTACTTTTTCTCTCCAAAGTTATTTTTTCATATGTTTTTGGGGAGCCCGGGCTCCCTTTTAAAACACTTCTTAAAAAGGGACTTCTTGTTTTCTTTTTTTCCTTCAATCCCATTAAATGTTCACTGAATTTCTTTTTTTCCCTCATCTTGGTTCTTTCAGACCTCATCCATATCTTTCTTTAGGGTTTTTCCCGTTCCTCCCCCCCAGGCCTGCATCTTTTTTCCCCAGCAACCCACAAACTCATAATTTTTCCCCCCTTTTTTGCTTTTTTTCAGTTTTTCTTCTTCTTCTAAATTGTATTAGAAAAAATTTTTTACCTTTCTTTTTCCAAACCCTGTTCCACTGGGGCTTTTGAAAACCCTTTCTCCACTATTCCCCAAAATTTTATATAATAATTATTAATTTTATTATTTCTACTGCATATGAAAACTTTTGAAGCACCCAAAATACACTCATCACGTCCATGTAATTGAAAAATTTAAACCCGAAAATTAATTATCAAAAATCTTAAAAAAAAATTCCCGTTTTGGGGGTGCCCCTACTTTATCTTTGGGGCCCCTTTTAAGGGGAGGGGGGTTGGGGGGATCCTATACATCCAGCTGGGAGAGACACTACAAAGACATCTCCAAAATTTCCTCCACATATAGAAAATATCCCCGTGTTTTTAGTCTCAGGGGTATTTTTAAACTTTCCCTTTTAAAAGTCCCAATGATGTCCATATATATACACTTATCGAATTTTTTCCCCTTCCTTTTCATACATTCCCACTTTTTTCACAAAAAAACCAAACTCAAAACCGCCGTTTATTCACATTTTTTTGCCTTTTATTGGGGGTTTAATAACTTCGACCTTAAAGATACAAAACGAATTTACCCGCTCACCTTTTTGGGGACCCACAATTTCTGGAGACTTTGATCTATTTTTTTTTTCAGATCACTCAATTAAAAACTTTTTTCACTACCCCGCAGCCATCACTAACAAGAAAATTTTGCCCCTTCTCTGAAAAAGAAAAAGGGCACAAAACCCTTTACCTTTTTTTTAATAAATTTTAATTTGTGATCACTTTGTCCCAAAACTGCTGCCTGCAAAAACTGACCAGGGCCCCTCTTTACCCTCACTCCCGGCTTCACTTTTTGGGCAACATTGCGGGCCCGCAGCACTGACCAGCCAGCCACTGGTCCCACTCAACTTTACTTTTTGTCAACACTGGGGGCCCGTCAAACACTGACCAGCCACTGCTGAACCCCCTCACTCACTT
>NW_026476696.1:0-10408 GCF_026875155.1 Cherax quadricarinatus
ACTCCAACCATTTTTTTTGGTTTAAAAGAGGACTTTCAATGTATTTTCGTATGGTATTTTATTTCTGCACTTTGAGCTCAATTTCAAGTTACTTTTCGTCGTGAAAGCAATCAAAATTAAATCTGTTTCTGTAATATATCTTCCATTCTATCAAATGAGACCAAAAAAACGAGAATACAACCATAAAAGCCATACGAAAATATACCGCTAAGGGGCGGCTAATGGTTGAGAAATGAACTCTGTTATTTATGGTCCAATTTCTTTCATTTTTGGTGTACGTTAAGAAGCAACTTTCCATCATACATTTCCCACATTTCAATAAGATAACCCAACAAATAACTGAGAAAAATAATTATTTATCAAAAATCACATATGGCAAGCCCAAGCCAGGTACTAGAAATAAGTCACTTTGTCTGACTTTTTTTGGGTTATCCTAGGTTCTCTACACATATGCTGTTATGTATGATAATCTATGTAGAGAAAATAACTTTTTTGTTTCAGTTTTATGGTGCACTACGCGTGTATATCACAGCTGGCCTTGTGCTATATTCCGTTTTCTCTAATACTGTATAAGCCCCCAAGACAGAGATAGGAGAATGGTACTTTTATCCCGTATCCTCTTCATACCTCCGTTGAACTGCTCGGTATTATGTCATTCATTCTGGAGTATATAACACGTTTTTATGTTATTTATATTGTTTATCATGTCATATTAGATCAATTGTGATAGGCAAATAAGCTGTAGTGTTGATATTAGCGCAATAATAGAGCATATTCCCCTACATCACAAGACTGAGCTCATGGCAACCAACAGTGGCTTCAAAGCCACCTCATCTTTTATCGACAATGTATTGTGTATGTGCTTTACACAACGAGAAGCATTTCTTTTATTCATTGGAACCATGGCTAGGTCTAAAAGTAAGCAGGTTATAACAATAAATGGAGAAAAAGAAATTAGAGTGACTTATGCAGCAAGCAGTGACACCAAACAGTAGCAGCAGGTTGGTGTGGCGACCCTGGAAATTTGAAATTATGCTAGCCGAAATTAGTGCCGAATAACTGGTGGAACTGGACATCTGATTGCCAGATTTGTGATGGCGGACTGTAGCAATGATTTTAGTAGACTGGAACATTGGAACTGGCCGAAAATAGGGCTCAAATTGGGCGAAATCGCCGATGCGTAAATATCGTCGAGACCACCAACTTCGTGAGAGCATAATTCCATAAGTTTTCCATCAAATTTCATACTTTTGGTGTCATTACCATCAAGAGAAGATTCTCAATCATGTCATAAGAATTTTTTTTTTTTTTTTTTTTTTTTTTTAATTTTTCAACCCTGAGTGGGAGTTCAGGAACGAGGGTCTTGACCCTCAAAGGTTAACCCTTGACTGTCACAATCCCAAATCCTGAGGTGTCTCCTGGTGTTGCAAAATTTTCGAAAAAAGAAATTATTTTTTCTTATGAAATGATAGAGAATTTTTTCCCAATTTGTAATGAAAAACCAAAAAAGGGAAATTTTGAGGGAAAACGAGGGAATTATGCTCTTGTAAGTTAGTGACCCGGTGATACAGGGGACCCCCGCATAACATACCCCCAAAATGCACCAATTTGAAGTGAAAATTTTTTTAAGTGCTTTTGATGGTATTTTGGGGGGTCGAAGGGAATAATCTACTTCAAAAATTCCCTTTATGGGAAAAATTGGGTCATACGGCACCTGAACAACTTATGGGTAAAAAAATATCTTTAAAACCCCCCGGGGGCTACGTATTTACAATTGGCATTTCGCCCACTTGACCCCTATTTGGGCTAATTCTATTGTTCCAGTAAACCCAAAACTCATACATTTTTTACAACTCCATTTTTTCTTTGATTGAGCACAAAAAACTGCCCATTTTAAAACCCATTTCAACCCAATAATGTGTCAGAAATTTGCAATTGGGCCAAAATTTACGAAAATTAAAAAAATTACAAATTTTAAACAGGGGGCCAAATAATAATGAGACATTCCTGGCTCTAAAATAACATTTTTTTTGTTCACGTCCCCCTCTCCAGGCCCTTCATATTTCTCTTGCTTTTCCTTTTGAATTTTTATTTAAACAAAAAAAAGAAGATTTACTGTTTGGCAGACTACTGCAATAATGCAATAATTGTATAAAAATGTCAACCCATTCAGACGCATTTAGAATGGTTTTCTTTGGGCATTTATTAAAAAGACATCATTTGTTTATTTTTGAACAAACGACAAAAAACAAACATTTTCCCCTATTTGAGCCTATTTTAAGTTTTTTTCATAGTAAAAAACCCAAACAAAATCACCTCTTTTCTAAATATGTTTTTCCATTCTATCAAATAACCAAGAAAACGATAAAAAACCAAAATACTATAGAAAATAACCAAAATTTTTGGCATTTTAATTAAAAAAAGCAAAGTTTTTTCTTCTCATTATGCACGCGTGCGGGAGGATTTTTTTTATATGGTGCACACTGACCACACAGACCCATTTTTCCCCAAAATTGTTCCTACCATTTTCCCCTCCTGCTTGTTTTGACGCCACAAAATTTACGAGAAAAACGTCAAAAAGGTGGCCGAAAGCTATAAAAGGGGACCAAAACAGTAAAGGGGGGGTTTTAAAAAAACCACGTGCCATTACCATCCCTTTTTAAAACCCTTTCAGGGTCGACAGGGGCCCCCTCCCAAACTTGTTCTCAGGGTTTCCCCCAAAATTTTAAAAAAAAAAAAATTATTTTTTCTTATGAAAAGATAGAGAATCTTTTCCCGATCATAATGACACCAAAAGTATGAAATTTGATGGAAAATTTACAGAATTATGCTCTCACAAATTTAGCGGTCTCAACGATGTTTATGCATCAGCAATTTTGCCCACTTTGAGCCCTATTTTCGGCCAATTCCAGTGTACTAGTTGACAAAAATTGTAACTATTTCGATAGAACTCCATTTTTTCTATCGAATGAGTACAAGAAACCACCCATTTACTGATTTCAACTATCCAATAAAGTGGTCAAAATTTAGCAATTTTGCCAATTTCACACAAATTTCAAAAGATGCCAATTTCCAAAGAGTCCAGAATAAACAAGAAAGACATTCCTGGCACTAAAATAACATTTCCTCTGTTCATTAGTCATGTCCCCATGCCCATCTTACATTCTTTTGCTTTACACTTTGAATTTTTATTCTCACAAAAAAATAGAAGATTTACTGTTATGCAGACTACTGCATTAGTGTAGAAATGGTATATATAATATCAGCGCACTTGTGAAAGAATATTAGACCCACCAGTTGATGTGTATTGGATGCTTGGCATGATTTATTTACTTTTGATCTTTGGAAAAAATCGAACATTTCTGCTACTTTGAGCTCAATTTCAAGGTACTTTTCATTGTAAAACCAGTCAAAATCATCTCAATTTCTGTAATATGTCTTCCATTCTATAAAATGAGACCAGGAAAACTAGAATACAACAATAAATACCATACGAAAATACAGTGCAAAGTCACTGTTTTAATCCAAAAACACAGTCAAAGTTTTTTTTTTCTCATTAGGATTTTTTTTATACTGTGCACACTGACCACATAGACCCATTCTTTCATATGTAGGCCTACCAGCTTTCTCTCACTAGATTTGAGGGTGCCAGAATTTAGGCGTACTAGTACATCAAAAACCCTGGTGCATAAGTCGTACTAGTACAGCCGAAACCCTGAAAGGGTTAAGGCCTATTTTTACTAGAAAATCTCCCTCTCTCCTACATACCCTAACATTAGCCTCACTATTCTCATAAAAATTCTTAACTGCTTTTAGTAACCTACCACCTATTCTATACGCTTGCAACATCTGCCACAATGCTCCGCTATCCACCCTTTTCCAAATCCATAAATGAAACAAAAACTTTTTTACCCTTATCTAAATATTGTTCACTTATATGCTTCAATGTAAACACTTGGTCTACATATCTCATACCCTTCCTAAAGCCTTCTTGTTCATCTGTGATTCTGCTCTCCATTTTACACTTAATTCTTACAATAATAACTACCATACAGCTTACTGAGTACGTTCAACAGGTTTATTCCCCAATAGTTCTTAAACTATATTTTGTCCCCTTTGACTTTATACAAAGGAACTATGCATGCTGTCTGCCAATCCCTAGGTACCTTCTCTACTTTCATACAGCCACATGGAAGTGGCTAAACCCATAAAGGTCATACAGCACCTGTGGAGATAATGAGGTTCGATTCAAGGAAGGAGAGGGTACTTCCAATTCCATAAATCAAGAGCCCTTCACTAGCATTAAGGCACACCATAGAAAGTTTCCAGCAGAGCACAGTAACACTGTGTCCTCTTATTATGTGCCACATATTTAACACAACTGAAAACTAACTATATTCATCCATGCATCAAGAGACTCCACATTTTTTTTTTGTTACCAAGTGTATAACGCGTTAAAAAATTAATTTTTTTCAAGAGTTTTTCATTAAATCATTAAAAATAATAAGCTGTTATAATGAGAAGTAAACAATTTTCTTTATTAAAATAACTAATAAAGCAAACACTCACCATTGTATATAATCACTGCTATAGGCTGGATAACTGTTGATATTTCGTTGTTGATGATAAGCAGGTAAGTGTGCGTTCCAGTGTCTCGGAAGTAATGGATTGCCATAAAATTGCAGTCATTGGTCATGGTGATGTCTCCAATATCACACGTCTCGTTACCTTGAAGAGGAATGAGTGAGTGAGTGAGATTTATTAATGTAAAGGGTAGCGACTAACATTAGCAATAGGATCTTCACCATAATATTTTTCAACTAGCTTACAAAAATGTAACTCATTCATACAAATTTTTCTCCAAATGAAGAGAGAAATTTTGCCAGCCAGAGATAAGCATGGAAGTAGGTAGTGGGTAGGTTGAAAGGAGATCAAGCAGCAAGGAAGAATGAAATTGAGAATTAACAAAGAGATACAGGCCTAAAATATAATGAAACTGATATAAAGTGGGAGGTTTTCATAGTTTCTCTGCTGATAACACAGTAGTTTTTGAAAATTTTTAAAAAGTTGCAAACTTTATCAAAGTTTGGGATGGTGTTTAAAAGTAGCAGCTTCAAAGTAAACAAAAAACAGAGCAAGGTGATGAAATATTAAACCCAGACAACAAAAAACTGTATGACAGGCTGGAGGAAACAAGAAGAGGAAATCAATGGACCCAGTAAACCGCTGATTTAACCCTTTGACTGTTTCAGTCGTATATATACGTCTTATGCGCCACTGTTTCGGACGTATTTATACGTGTAAATTCTAGTGGCTTCAAATCAAGTAGGAGAAAGCTGGTAGGCCTACATGAGAGAGAATGGGTCTCAGTGGTGGGTGTGCACCCTGTGAAAAAAATCTGGGACTCAGTGGTGCATTGTGGGAACACCATCTTGGTAGTCCATTTTCACCATGCCTCGCGGTAAGAAGTACCTCACTTCTCAGCGTATTGGAGGTCTATTGTTCCAAATGACAGTTCTAACAATGATGGAAGTGCCAGTGAAAGTGAATTTCATGGTTTTGGAGAGGGTGTGATCAAAAGCAGTGCCCAGGATTACGTAATTAGTGATGAAAACCCCAATGACCCACAACCGTCCACCTCTGGTGCTGGCAAATCTCATTCATGTTCACCTGTACCAGGACGAAAAAGGAAACTATGTATTTCTCCGTTTACAGGACTCAGATCTGAGCAGTGAAAGTGATAATGATAGTGATTTCAAAGTTATTGACAGCAGCTCGAGCAGCGACAGTGAGGGGGGAATATTCGCCAGTGAAAAGGCAGTAAGTTCGACGCAGCATGCGTTCTGGTAGTGAGACTTATGCCCTTCCAAGGCAAAGGAGTAAATCTGGGAGTACATCCCGTGGCCCTACCCCACAACCTGACAAGTGAAGATGACGATATTGTTACAATGGGGATGTGTAATGTGCGTGGGGAAGAAGGTGATGGTGGTGGTGATGTTGGCGGTGGCACGAGTCATGTGGCACCAGCAGCGGGCCACGCTACTACCGACGTTGCTGACTCTACAGAACTACAACCTGCCTCACCCAACCCCACACTCCCACAACCTGCACAACCACAACCATGTTTCAATATCCAGAACCCACCAGCAGACCGCATCTGGGATTGGCAGCAAGGTGACGATTTTATTCCCAATCCCCATGACTTTGATGAAACACAAAGTGGAATACGGCCATCGTGTACACTTGGGAACAATGCCACTGAACTAGAATGCTTTCAGTTATTCTTTGATGAACCCCTGATGGAAATTATTGTCAGGTAAAGCAACACATACTATGAGTACACCATGGCAAATACAATTCTTTCACCAAGATCACGGCTACACCAGTGGAAGGACACAACTGTGACAGAGATGTACGTACCTGTTCTTTATCACAATAATGCTTATGCCACATGTGTATAAACACACTGTCACCACATACTGGTCAACACAATGCCTGATTTCAACCCCAGGTTTTAGTAACATTATAGGAGTACAGTGGACCCTCGCCTAACGAACGCATTGCATAACGTTAAATCCGCCTAGCGATACATTTTAACGCAAAAATTTTGCCTCGGCTAGCGCTAAAAAACTCGCTCAACGCGATTCATTCAAGACGCGTCCACATGCGGCCTGAGCCCGCCCCACTTGTTCCGTGGGTGCCAGTGTTTACAAGCTAGCCACCACGGTCGCTTCCAAGCATACAATCGGAACATTTCATATTATCACAGCCTTTTTAGTGATTGCACCTGCAAAATAAGTCACCATGGGCCCCAAGAAAGCTTCTAGTGCCAACCCTACAGCAAAAAGGGTGAGAATTACTATGAATATGAAGAAAAAGATCATTGCTAAGTATGAAAGTGGAGTAGCTGGCCAGGTTGTACACAAAACCCCAATCAACCATCGCTACTATTGTGGCTAAGAAAACGGCAATCAAGGAAGCTGTTCTTGCCAAAGGTGAAACTTTGTTTTCGAAACAGAGATCGCAAGTGATAGAAGATGTTGAGAGACTGTTATTGGTGTGGATAAACGAAAAACAGATAGCAGGAGATAGCATCTCTCAAGCGATAATATGTGAAAAGGCTAGGAAGTTGCATGACGATTTAATTAGAGAAATGCTCGCAACTAGTGGTGATGTGAGTGAATTTAAGGCCACAAAGGTTGGTTTGAGAGATTTAAGAATCGTAGTGGCATACATAGTATGATAAGGCATGGTGAGGCTGCCGGTTCGGACGACAAAGCGGCTCAAAAATATGTGCAGGAATTCAAGGAGTACATAGACAGTGAAGGACTGAAACCTGAACAAGTGTTTGTGACGAAACAGGCTTGTTTTGGAAGAAAATGCCAAGCAGGACCTACATTACTCAGGAGGAAAAGGCACTCCCAGGACATAAGCCTATGAAAGACAGGCTTACTCTGTTGATGTGTGCTAATGCTAGTGGTGATTGCAAAGTGAAGCCTTTATTGGAGTATCACTCTGAAACTCCCAGAGTGTTCAGGAAAAACAAAGTCCTCAAGGCTAATTTGTGTGTGCTGTGGAGGGCAAACAGTAAGGCATGGGTCACTAGGGACTTTTTCTATGACTGGTTACACCATGCATTTGCCCCCACTGTGAAAAATTACCTAATTGAAAAGAAATTAGACCTTAAGTGCCTCCTGGTATTAGACAATGCTCCTGGTCATCCTTTAGACGTGGCAGAGCGACTTTCTACGGAAATGAGCTTCATTAAGGTCAAGTTTTTTGCCTCCTAATACCACTCCTCTCCTGCAGTCCATGGACCAGCAGGTCATTTCCAACTTCAAGAAACTGTACACAAAAGCTATGTTTGAAAGGTGCTTTGTAGTGACCTCAGAATCTCAACTGACTCTAAGAGAATTTTGGAAAGATCATTTTACCATCCTCAATTGTGTAAACATTACAGGTAAGGCTTGGGAGGAAGTGACTAAGAGGACCTTGAACTCTGCTTGGAAGAAACTGTGGCCAGAATGTGTAGACAAAAGGGATTTTGAAGGGTTTGAGGCTAACCCTGGGAATCCTATGCCAGTTGAGGAATCCATTGTGGCATTGGGGAAGTCCTTGGGGTTGGAGGTTAGTGGGAAGGATGTGGAGAGTTGGTGGAGGAGGACAATGAAGAACTAACCACTGATGAGCTGCTAGATCATCTTCAACAGCAAGAGGCCACACCTGAGGAAACTGCTCTGGAGGAGGGGATAGAGAAATTAAAGAAGTTGCCTACTTCAAAGATTAAGGAAATGTGTGCAATGTGGCTTAAAGTGCAAACCTTTTTTGATGAAAATCACCCTCACACAGCTATTGCAAGCCGTGCTGGTGACTATTACACTGACCATGTTGTGAAACACTTTAGGAATGCCATAAAGGAACGGGAGGTACAGGCCTCTATATACAGATATGTTGTGCGACAGAGGTCAACCGACTCTCAAGCTGGCCCTAGTGGCATTAAAAGAAGAAGGGAAGTAACCCCGGAAAAGGACTTGCCACCTCAAGTCCTAATGGAAGGGGATTACCCTTCTAAACATTAACACCATCCACAGTCTCCCCTCCTCCCATCCCATCAATCATCACCAGATCTTCAATAAAGGTAAGTGTCATGTAACTGTGCATGTCTTCTTCAGTTTGTGTGTATTAAAATTAATATTTCATGTGGTAAAAAATTTTTTTTGCTCATACTTTGGGGTGTCAGGAACGGATTAATTTGATTTCCATTATTTCTTATGGGGAAAATTAATTCGGCTAACGATAATTTCACCTAACGTTGAGCTGTCAGGAATGGATTAATGGCGTTAGGCGAGGGTCCACTGTAAATCGTTTTTTGATACTGTTACATATGTTACACTTTTCAGACAAAACAAGGCCTGACAGAACCGACAGGTTATATAAGATCAGAAATGTGTTTATGTACTTGAAACAAAAGTGTTGCATGTATTTTTATCCCTTCAGGAAGCTTGTTATTGATGAGTCTTTGATTTTATTCAAAGGAAGACTCTCACTCAGGCAGTACATACCAAGCAAGAGGAATCACTTTGGTATAAAGTTATTTGTACTGTGTGATTGCAAAAGTGGTCTCGTTTTGGATATCATTGTGTACACTGGCAGTAATACATTGAGAGATACCAGGAAGTTATTGGGTATCTCTGGTGATGTGGTTTGAACAATGATGGAATCATATCTTGGTAAGGGGCATATATTATATACAGTGGACCCCCGCTTAACGATCACTTCCCAATGTGACCAATTATGTAAGTGTATTTATGTAAGTGCGTTTGTACGTGTATGTTTGGGGGTCTGAAATGGACTAATCTACTTCACAATATTCCTTATGGGAACAAATTCGGTCAGTACTGGCACCTGAACATACTTCTGGAAAGAAAAAATATCGTTAACCGGGGGTCCACTGTACTGATAACTGGTACACAAGCCCCATACTCAGTGATTTTTTGTGAGTGAACCTGACAGACGTGTGTGGCACAGTGCATGGTAATCGTAAGCATATGCCAAGGTTTGACGCTGGCACTCGCAGAGGTGAGGTGCAGGCCTTTGCTGCCAATGACATCATGGCATTTCGGTGGCATGACAAACGTGATGTCACATTCTTGACATCAGTTCACCGAAACGAAATGGCACACACTGGCAGGCACAATAGAGACCAATGAACCCATTCTAAGACCTGCAGCTGTCAGGGACTACAACCTCAATATGCGCTTAGTGGACAAATGTGACATGCAGATTGGGTGTGCTGATTGTGTACGCATGAGTTATAAGTGGTATATAAAACTTTTTCTCCATCTTCTTGATATTTCCATGCTAAATGCTTATAACATATACAAGTTGAGGACCAACAATAAACCAAAATATTGTAAATTTTGTTTGTCAGTCATCAGACAAATAATCGTCAAGTACCAAGGAGTAACACCTGCAATAGACCAGCGCCCACGAAATTACCAACAAATGCCATCTCGTTTGAGGCCTGGTGATCACTACCCCATACAACAGCCTCCTACTGCTTTCAAGAAAAGTGCTCAGAAGAGGTGTTTTGTATGTGGACATACCACAAAACGCCCACAAACATGCAGACACTCGTTTTATGTGTGAGGACCGTCAAGTACCACTCTGCATATACCCATGTTTCAAAGAGTTCCACAAGCTGCAGCAGTTCTAGGAAAGTGTTCAGTGACTGTACATATGTACATATATTATGGAACAATAGTGATAAACAATGTTTTGTATTGTTTGTTTGTGTAAACAAGTTTTATACACAATCTAATGCAGGTCCTCTGGGACCTGTAGTGTGCTGGATTACTGAGTTTGCCAGATTACAGGGTGGTTAGGTTAGAATACACTTAATAAAATT
>NW_026476698.1:0-28123 GCF_026875155.1 Cherax quadricarinatus
CATAATTCGGATTGCTTCAAGTTTTTCGGAATTCGAGATGTCGTATGGAGAAATTTGGGAAGGTAGGGGGGGGAAATGAGTAAAGTTTTGGAATGTATTGGACTGTACCAAGGTAGGGGGATGCGAAAGGGGGGAGGGAACTGGAGAAGCGTGGCAGGGGACAGAAGAGACAGGAACCGGGAGGTGGCAGAAGAGGAAGAAACTTGGGAGGGAACAGGGGAGAAGGTACATTACGAGGAGGAGGGTGAACCTCTGCACTTGTAACGAGCCAGTGAGAGGGAAGAACTAGGGACAGAGACAGGGAGGGTAAAATGAGGAGGTGGAAGATGGGTAGGAGGTGTTACCGGACCTTTTTTTTGACTTTTGAGAAGTAGAGGGACGATTGGAAGAGGTGTCGTACGAGGTCTCGTCGATACTGAGGCTTGTAAGAGAGAACTCGAAGAATGCGAGATTAGACTGGGCGTTGAAGTAGGGACGTCTGAGCCGAGGACAGCAAAAGGATTAGATACAGGAGTGATTATGGAGAGGTAACCACAGAGGTGGGTGTAGAAGATGGGATACCAGAAGTGGGGGATGTTTTGAAACACGGGAATAAGAAACACGTGGGAGTCTCCCTTGGAGGCGGAGATGAGAAACTGCCATGGCATAAGGGAGACCTTCTGTCTCTTTGAGGTAACGGATTTCCCGCTCGTTTAAATAGACCTGACAACGGCGAGAGTACGAAGGGTGTAGCCTCATGACAGTTAAGGCAAGAGGAGATCGATTGCAAGACGTATTAGAATGGTCATCGGCACCACAGACTGGGCATTCGGCGATAGATCTGCAATATTTCGCTGGATGGCCAAATCGCCAGCAATTTCTACACTGTTGTGTGTAGGGATCACCTTTCGAACTTGTAACCGATGTCCTGCTATATAAACTGAGGATGGGAGTTCTCGGCTGTCAAAAGTTAAACGAGCCACATTGCTAGGGTATCGTCTTCCGCCCACGGGCAGGAAGAACGTAAGTGTCCTACCTTGAGGATTGGGAGATCTTGGAGTTCCAGCTGTTCTAGAATGTCGGTGCCACATGTCTGGAAATTTTGTTGAACTATGGTATGGGGCAGAATGACGGTACCACTACAAGAATTGAGGGAATGATGTTTTTCAAGGGTGACAGGAACAGTATCTATATGGGAAAGACGAGAGAGCTCACGAGCCTGGGTAGCATTCTGTACGGTAATGATGCGCGTACCGCTCTTAAGAGCATGAAAAGAAATATCTTTACCAACATGGCGTAGGAGTGCCTTGCCAATACTATGGTCAGAAAGATAGGCAGTAGAGGAAGTTGGTCGAAAGTGAAGAATTTAGTCCACTGTTCATCTGAAACTGAGCGTGGAAAGGTAGTGAAGGACGTGTCGATCGTTTCTGAGAACGAGAAGGTGAAGGTGGAGAAGTATCATCAGCAGGTAATTGTCGTTGACGTTTAGGCGTGGGACCAGAGTTGGTCCGACGTGGAACGGGTCGGCGATTTGAAAATTGCCGCACCGTAGAGGGAGAGGCCGGAAGCATAGTCAGAGGAGAGCGAAGGTCTGATAAATCGAAGGAGTCAGTCGAGGCCTCAGTACCTGAAGCGGGTGAGGAAACAGCACCGGCAATAGGTACAGAGGCATGAGGAATGTCTGAAGAGTGGTCCAAAGACGAGGCGGGGTCAGAACGGGGTGCGGTATCAAGAAGGGGCCCGGGGGTACCAGGTTCATGGACTAGGGCTGCCATGGTTAGGTTACTTCTTTCTTTTTGTTTTTAAGAAAAAAAAAGAAAGAAGAAAAGAAAATAAAAATAAAAAAAAGAAAAAAAAAAAAAGGGGGGACCGGGGAGGGATAGTTCCTAGGAGGAATGAAAGGGCCAGAAATCTCCCTCCGCGCCCAAGAGGACCTCAGCACCGCAAGTAGCGCAGATGCAGCATGGAACCCGTGCCATACCCTACCCATCATGCTAGTAAACTAACAATCCGGGATAGCAACCTCACATCTGCCGAGCTACCTCGGTGGACAAAAGAGGGCGGCCGGATATCCGCCACAAAGCATACCTCCTTCGGCCACCACCCCCGGAATCCGAAAGGTGGCTTCCAGAGATACACTCGTCGCCCGAAAGACACCCAAAGCTACTCCGGGATACCGGAGAGGGATCGGGACATCCCCAGGCGATCCAGATTCCACGGCAAACTACGCCACCGCTAAGAACCTCAACGGAATGGGATGGACCCCGGTATCCTTTCTCCTACCCAGGAACTAGCGCGCCTGTGGGAGAAATCCCAAAGGACAAAAAGAGGAAGGGCAAAAGGGAGGAGTGGGGAGGAGGAGGAGGAAAGGAAAAAGGGGAGGATGGGGAGGATGGGATAGGGGAGGGGAGATTGGGGGGTAATTAGGTTCGGTCTGAGGAAGAAGACCGATAGGTCTAATTCCTCAGACCAAGAGCCTCTTCACCACGCCAAGGAGCCCCCCTTGAAGAGGTGTACAACCATGTAATTTGTCAAAATAAAAAATCTAATCTAATCTAAACATAAGATTTACACACCGGGTCACCATCTGGAGAAGACCCAAGCCGGAAGTACCGGCAAATCTCTAATGAATGAATGAATAAGATTTACATTTTTTTTAACACGCTAGCTATCTCTCACCGAGGCAGCGTGACCCGAAAAAGAATACTTTCACCATCATTCACACTATCACTGTCTTTGCAGAGGCCCGCAGATATGAAAGCTCAAATGTCACTCAAAACTAAATATCTCAAACCCCTCCTTTAGAGTGCAGGCTCTGTACTACTTGTCTAGGCAGTTCAATGGTTTCTGACACCTGTCCATGTAAGTTCATTTTGCAATGCTGTTAATGTAATAGTACAATGATTATTATAATCATGGAAAGCACTAAAACCCTGTGGGTCATTTAGTTCAACACAGCAAGGGTGAGGGAGACGGTATAGAAAAACAAAGAGGTGGTGGATTTGGGGAAAGAAAAATGTTAAGAGGAGAGTCTCAGTCAGTGAAGTCAATTATTCTTTCCTAGCTGAGAGCTTATATGCATAGGTGAGCATTCCATTGACATGATACCCATTATCTGTTATTTGTCTGCTCTCACAATTTTCAAGACTCTTCCAAGTATCCATTTGTTAAGAAATTCTAGAGAAAATGCACATTTAAGGCAAGATCTTCAGTGGAGTCTAAGATGAAATCTGCATGTTCTGAGATAAGGAAGATATAGCATATTATACAGCTGATGATAAGGCATACCCACCTGCTCCAGACCCCGCTTGACAACAATGTTTCTAGATGTGCCACCTGTATGAAGTCTCACATCCCTCTTGAAGTACTAACTGTTCAAGTCCAGGCTCTTCTATCTCATCTTCATCTGTTATCTGCCTTCCTTTTAACTAGATTATAATCAAATAAAGCACTAAACCAACAAAGGTCTTCTTAACTAGATTATTATTATTATTATAATCAAAAAGAAGCGCTAAGCCACAAGGGCTATACAGCGCTGTAGGGTAGGGAAGGAAGCGAGGGTATCGGGCGGCAGAAGGGGGAAAGGATGATTAGTAGGTTACAGAAAACAGCGGGGCAGGGGACAGTGCGGGGGTAGAGGGTAGCAAGAGATTGAGGTAGAAAGGGCTGAAGGTATCATCAGAGTTTGTGGAGTAAGTCAGTTGTTGTCAAAAAGTCAATGATAGAGTCCGGATGAAAGGTGGGTCCATCAGCGAGAAGGGAAGGTAAAGAGAGAGCAGCGGAGCAAAGACGACGTTGGAGGTAAATTCTGTGTGCTCGTTGATAAAGTGGGCAGTCTAACAGAATGTGGCTGACCGAAAATGGAACCTGACAATTCTCACAGAGAGGAGCAGGGCGCCTCTCCATGAGATATCCATGAGTAAGACGAGTATGGCCAATGCGAAGGCAGGAGAGAGTAGTCTCCCAACCTCGACACTGGTTACAAGAAGAAGGCCAGTAACCTATACTCGGTTTAATAGAACAAAGTTTGTTACTGAGCAGAGCAGACCAACGTTGTTGCCAACAGGTGTGAAGGTGGGTAGCTATTACAGCAAAATAGTCCAGAAATGGAACACCTCTATATGAAATTGGTACGTCATGTACTGCTGACCGCGCAGCAGTGTCTGCCTGTTCATTGCCCTGTACATCAACATGACCAGGGACCCAACAAAAAACAATATCTTTATGCTTGGTAGAGATACGGCGTAGCCAAAGTTGGATACGGAGAACTAGTGGGTGAGGTGTATCAAATTTCCGTATAGCCTGTAGAGCACTAAGGGAGTCTGAGACAACCACAAATGATGACACAGGCATAGATGCGATACGAATAAGTGCTGCAAGAATGGCATACAATTCAGCAGTAAAAATGCTAGCCGAAGATAGTAAATGCCCTCGCACGATGCTGTCCGGAAACACTGCTGCGAATCCGACGCCGTCAGAAGATTTAGAGCCATCTGTGTACACGGCGATGGCATGAGAATGAGAGTGGAAGTGGTCAAGAAAAAGAGAGCAGGAAGCCACCGTAGGCAGTTGGGCTTTCGAGCAAGGGAGTGAGAAAGAACAGACCCAAACAGCTGGAACTTCCCAGGGGGGTAGGGAAAAGTGAGATGCTACATGAACATATAAAGGTGGCAACTGAAGGGAAGACAAGAGCGAATGTAGGCAAAGAGAGAAGGGACGGAGCAAACAGGGGCGGCGAACAAATGAAGAATGTCTACTAATATCAGTGACCATTCTATAAATGGAATGATTGCGGAGATCGTGAGAGCGCACATAGTAGTGAAGGCAATGGGCATCACGGCGATCAGCCAAGGATGGAACATTCGCTTCTGCATAGAGGCTCTCAACAGGGGAAGAGCGAAAAGCACCAAGGCATATACGTAATCCTTGGTGATGGATGGGGTTAAGGCTAGAGAGAGTAGCAGGAGAGGCAGCTGAATAGATCTGGCCACCATAATCGAGTTTCGATAAAATGAGGGCTGAATGTAGGCGAAGGAGAGTTCGACAATCAGCTCTCCATGAAAGATGAGCAAGGGTTTTAAGAAGGTTCAGCCGGCTGTGAAAAGTTGCCTTTAGAGAGGTAATGTGGGGTTTCCAGGATAACCTACAGTCAAAGAGAAGGCCTAGAAACCTGACTATCACGTTCAGGGATACGAGAGCCATAGAGGTACAAAGGACGATCGGAGATGACAGAGCGTCTAGTTAAAGTAATTTGGTGAGTTTTGGTACTGGAAAATTTAAACCTATGCGTGGTGGCCCAATTTGAAACACGGTCGACCGCATGCTGGAGAGAAACTGTAAGGAGGTGACAGTCAGTGCCTGCACAAGCAATAGCAGTCATCTATATAGAGTGATGACCAAATACAGTGGACGCCCGCATAACGATCACCTCCGAATGCAACCAATTATGTAAGTGTATTTATGTAAGTGCTGTTGTATGTGTATGTTTGGGGGTCTGAAATGGACTAATCTACTTCACAATATTCTTTATGGGAAAAAATTCGGTCAGTACTGGCACCTGAACATACTTCTGGAGTGAAAAAATATCGTTAACCGGGGGTCCACTGTACTGGATGGAAGAATAGAGGCCAACTCATTTATAGCAAGGAGACAAAGTGTTGTGCTCAGAACACATCCCTGAGGGACACCTTCAGCTTGGACAAAGTCCGGGGAGAGCACATTATTGACTCGAACATGGAAATGTCTGTCAGTTAAAAAGTTCTTAAGGAAAGATGGTAGATTGCCTCGGAGGCCTAAGGAGTGGGCTTGGGCCAAAATATTATACCTCCAAGTTGTGTCATATGCCTTCTCAAGGTCAAAAAATATGGCAATAACTGAGTGGTTATTCACAAAGGCATTACGAGCATACGTATCCAAACATAGTAAGGGGTCTATGGTAGAACGGCCCTTATGAAAGCCATACTGACGAGTGGAGAGACTGTTGTGTGTCTCTAAATACAGTGGTCCCCCGCTTTTCGTAGTTCCCGGCAATCATAAAATTCGCCAATCATAGGGGTATTTTCGTATAAACATGGACTCGCTTTTCATAGATTGACTCGCGAGTCGTAGTTCGTCCGGGACGCGTACGCACGGCGTGGGCCAGGGCGGCAGCCAGTCTGGCATTGTTTACCAGTGAGCGAAGGTCCCCTCGCGTGCTCCAGTGAAATATTTCATAATATTCCATTTATTTTAGTGCTTGCAAGTACTAAATAAGCTACCATGGCTCCAAAGAAAGCTCCTAGTGCCAACCCTGTGGTAAAGAAGGTGAGAAATACGATTGAATTTAAGAAAACCATCATTGAACAATATGAAAGTGGTACAAGTGTGGCTGAACTGTCCAGGATGTATAAGAAACCCTACACAACCTTATGTTCCATAGTGACCAAGAAAAATGAAATAAAGGATGCTGTTGTTGCAAAGGGAGTGACGTCGTGGTTCTCAAACTAACCAGAACCAGGCTCATTCTTCCAATTCGGGGGAATTCGAGCGCCCCAGTCAAACTGTCCCATGGTGACAGTACGTGATATTGAGTACACCATTCCCGTTCACAATTCCTTTGAAGCCTTAAGCACTCTCGAGAATGACAATCCTGCTGATGATGTTGCTTCACATGTCTCTGACATAGATGATTTTGGGAATGAAGTGGAACAAGTCTTTTCTGATGACAATCCACCTTTTTGTTTGCACATAACTTCCAATGCAACCATAGGCCCTATAGTGCAAGCATCTGTTCATAATGCGCCCGTTCATTTGTTCATGGACTCTGGTGCGCAAGTCAATATTATTAGGTTAGTTTTTTAAGGATAAGCAGTTAGACATGCCTTTTCTGAAACCGATCATTGTTCCCTCCCTTGTGGAGAGGGTTTTCACCTGCGTGTCCGAGGCGGACTTCCCTAATTTTTTTCTACCCAAGGTGAGACTTCATGTTTCCCCTTCCTTGTTGTCGACAGTTTCTTTCCCTGGTGACCTTTACTGGGATTTGTTCCAGCAACTTACCTTGTGCTCGACCCGTACCGATGGCATCCCCAAAATTTGCGATTTGATGTTCCTTTCTGGGTTACCGTTTGGGATCAAAATCTTCATACTGCTGCAGAGTATAGTACGGTTTAAGTCCTTAAAACCCAATTTCATTCCCAGTAGCGTCCCCAAAGCGGTCACCCGGAATTTCTGTCACTCCCGTCTGTTTTCCCCACCTATACCTTCAGATTGCAGATGTGTTCCGTTGCCTCGGGGTTCCGGGGACACCAGACTCCCTTTTAGTCACAACCTTCCTTGCATGACTCTATTGAGAAAGTGTTTCTCCACGGGGGATGCCTTGTCAGAAAACGTTACTTGAAACTAAATCCATCCTTTTTGTGTCACAGCCCTCTGCAGAAAACGCTCTGTTGCCTCGTGCTCTCACTGAGTGTCTTAGTTGTTCCGGGTTTTCCCAGAGGTGAAAACTCCTAGTTGACAGTGTTTCCCTCCCAAGTAAAAGGCTTTTTTTAAAAACCCATCCTTACAGTTGTAAGAGATTAAATCCATTTCTTCCTAGCTAACACTTCTGGTCACGTTTTCGTCTCGGGCCCAATACCAATCTTTTTGACCTTGTTCACTATCCTTCCCCTGTTCAGGTGAGGACGAGTTGTCACCTGCCCAGTGGGTCGGTGCTATTTCTCCCGGGGAACCTCACCCATTACGTTTTCAATCGTTCCCCCTTTGGGGGAAAAAGACTTAGCCCCCACTGACTTCCCAGATGAAGTAAAGCGTTTTTTTGACTTGTTGAACAAATCGTAAAGCCATTGCCTTACCAGGGGGAAAAATGGTATAACGAACTTTTGTCCCATCGATTCCACTTGAACCTGTACTAGACCTTTTACATACCTGGTACAGAATGCTATTCAAAGTTGCTGTCCAGAAGAATTAATTAATCAAATCTTGTTTGGGGGGGGAGTTATTGCAATAGCAATTCCCCTTTGGAAAATGCCCCCTTGCCCTAGTCCCTAAGGGGTGGTATTTGGCCCCCAGAAATTGACTTTGGAATTTTAAACGCGAAAATTTTTCCAGATGCTTTCCATCCCTGTACTGGGATCTTTTACTAACATCGGAGATAACAAATCTTTTAACCGGATTTGTTACAAGGGTTTTGGCAAGTCCCTTTTCACGGGGACACCAAGCAAACTGCATTCCCACCCTACAGGTCATTTACATTTTCCTCCATATTGCGTTTGTTTACAATCCTCCCCCTATCACGTTCCAAGGCTCTGACTAATATCTTTAGAGGTCTCATGGGTAATGCACTTAGGGTGTACTTGATGCGTAATTGTCATGTCAAAGACGGGGATACCATTTGTAAGACTTTTTAGTACGGAAAGCTTGAAGAACCCAAATTTAAAGATCAAACTGTCAAAAATGTCAATTTTTCAGATCAGAAATTAAGTTTTTTGGTTAGTCACTCCTAGGGGGGGTTACGACTCCCCAAAGTAAAGTAACTGCATCTAAATTTTTCCAACTCCAAAACTGTGTGCCAAAAGATCTTTTGTGGGCTTGCATTTTTTATAGATCTTTCTTTCCCCAATTTTTCTTCCATGTGCTCCCTAATGAGTTGCTTAAGAAAATGCTCCTTTGTTTGGCTTCCGCAAGAAAGAGCTTTCCCAAAACCTAAAAAAAAGCTAACATCTCTCCAATTTTGAAATTTCCATTTTTTTCTAAGCCCTTCTATCTGACAATATGTATTTTAACGGGCATAGGTGCCGCTAGCTCAAAGCCCCCGAGGGAAAGTACCCCCAGTTGTTTTGTACCCGACCCTTTACAAGGCTGAATAAAAACCCCATAACTGAGCAAGAAGCTTTAGCAATAGTAGGTCTTTAAAGCACTTCCGGACATTTATCAGTCTCTGTTCATGTCTGACAGCCCATGCCCCCTGAAAACCTTTATTCCAGAAAAACCCTCTGGAAGGTTACCCGGGGACCTTGACTACCCAAAGAGTTCAACCCCCCCTTTGAACATTCCCCTGGCAAGTCAAATGTAGTCGCAGATCCCGTTCGCGACATTTTAGTATAGTAACCCGAGACCCTCCATTTAGGCTGAAGATTAAAAATGTAACGAAAAGAACCCCGTGTCTGGTGTGATTCGAAATTTCCGCTCCCGGAAGATCTTTTTCTACTGTGAAACCACCAGCACCCCCCAGTGACTTTTTCATGAACCAAAAATTTCTGTAACGAAAAGCCAGTTGGGGACTCCTAGCAAAAAGTAACCGTTTGTAACCCCACATCCTAGTGAAGTAGCCTTAAGCTGTTCCGAAGTACCCGGTTTGCCACCCCTTTTGGATCGTTCAGTAAAACAAGCCAATTGAAATACTTTTGGCCCCGATGGGAACGATTTTTGAGTATTTAAAAAAATGTGTGTTTAGCAACATAAAAGGGAATGCAATGGGCCCAAAACCAATCCAAGTGTATCCAACTATAGCGAACCGTGGAAAGAGTTGCGCTAGATTTGTTAACTAAATTTTCCCAAAGTTCCCCCAAGGCAACAAAATCTGTGTTTATGGAGACCATTTCCCAATATTGTGAGTTAGTTTCCCATTGCGATAAGACTGCGAACAGTCTAAAGAATAAAGAAACCCTTATTGCAGGCATACCCCCCCCTAAGTCCCCATAAAGATAATGGAGTGAACTTTAAAGAATTCTTGAAAATTTGGGGTACCTTGTACAAAATCTTAAATCCACCATTTTTCCTCATCATTTTTGCCCGCAATGGGGTTTCCGAACGAAAAAATAAAAAGACTTGAGGCTTTAAGCCACTATCAACCCACAGTGAAACTGGGATGAAGTTATACCCGATGTGCGTGGCATAATTTGCTTACAAAAGTTTCTATAGGTGACCTCCACATTATGATTTTATGGTGTAGTAAACGTTTTTCCTATGAGTTGCATATTTAAATCCGAAACCCAAAATTTCAACCCTTGATTTCATAGCAACTCGTACCAGCTTAGCTTTAAAAGGGTTTTTTGAAGAACCGTGAAAAAACTTCATAAGTCAACACAGAATTTACAAGAGTCGCAAAACTCGAGCAAAGCATCCAAAAAAAAGTAGGTTTCGAGAGTTATCTGTACTTTAACAAAAAAGTCTGCAATGCCCAAAGCTTGATCAAAAATTTGTTGGGCCCATCGAGTAGTTAACAATCATGGTAATAAGTAAAGGTTTAAAAAATTAGTACTGGTCAGTATAAAGAATCGCATTTTGATCTATAAGTTATTGTGATAAATGAGTTCCAACCCAGACTAATGTGACAGACTCTGACAATCCCCTGTTCCGACTCTCTTCCTCTGATACCAGTCAGACGATCAAGAGTGTCGTTATTCCCTACGTACACACAGGTATTTAAAATCCCCAAGTTCATTTTAAATTCCAATTCAATTTGCCTCAAAAACAGCTGAGTTAGCCAATGGGAACAGAGTTTATCCCCCCAGAATACACTCTTCTGCCTATGCAAACTTAAACCCCAGCAGAGTTGGGTTAAATTAAAAAAACTGTATAAATGAATAATTACAGTATCAACTTTCAGTATTCAAAATTTTTTTTTTTTTGTTCAGTTCCTCCGAATTCTGAGGTTAACTCTAGATTTGATGCACGAATCTGCCCTTTTGTTAAACACACTTTTCTTTGTATTATTCCCCCTTCCCCAGAATCTATCACATGAATACAGATCGACGATCAAATTTTTTTTTAATCACTTTATTTTGTAATCCCAACGTTTTAATTTCTTTATGGTTGTGCTATATTATACCTTGTATTGCATTTCAGTTTTTAGTTACGTAAACTTCCATTCCAATGTTCTACTTAGTATGTTTTTAATGTTCAATTTTGTTATTTGACATTGTATAGAATCGCCCCAAGCCGTACACCCCGCCATCTTAGTTTGATTGTTTATGTCGGGACGACAAAAGTTGGTCGCTGGCTTCCAGTATAGTACCGTAACCAGTGTACCGTAGTGATCATACCAACCGTCCTGCGGAAAACCCGTCTTTATTATATTGTTGTGCCACAGCAGTATTCAAACACCCCCCCCACTATGGGTACGGGGGTGTTATCTTACAGAGAGAGCAAAGGGGGCACCAAAGGCTGTTTTGGGGCCCACCCAATTTTTCCGAATATAGTACTTTCCGCCACTAGTATTTTTCTTTTCCCTTTCCCCTGTTCAAACCCCCATATAACTTGACCCTAAGGGAAAATTTTGGGGAGAACACTTCGCATCCCCCCACTGCATAACCCTTATAGGTATGGCTTGGGAGGGGGTGACTACCCGGACTTTGAATTGCCTGGAGAAAATTTGGCCAGATTGTGCCAAGAGGGGTTTTTAAGGATTTGGGGCTACCCCAATGACCATTCTGTTGTAAAACAATTGTGGCACTGGGGGGTTTTCCCTGGGGTTTTATGTGAGTTTGGGAGGATGTGAAGAATTGGGGGAAGACCACAAATGAAGGCCACCACTGAGGGCTCAAGAGCTTCACAGAAGAGCAAAAAACATCACGCTCAGAATCTTGCTGAGAGGGGGGAGAAGAAAAAGAAGCAAGAAGGGCCCCTCAGAAATTTTAAAAGATTTTTTTTATGTGGGGTAAGATGGAAAGCTTTTTGGAGAAACATCACCCCAACAAGGTTGTTGCAAGCCCGGTTGGCAACATGTACAGTGACAAAGTCTTGGGCCATTTTAGGGAAGTGTTAAAGAGATGCCAGAAACAGAGCTCTCTCCACAGTTATTTTGTGAGACAGGACTCCAGTGACTCTCAAGGTGGTCCTAGTGGCATTAAGAAACAGAAGAGAAGCAACCCCAGAAAAGCAAATGGTACCTGAGGTGTTGATGGAAGGGGATTCCCCTTCCAAACTATAAACAATCCACTCTCTCTCCTCCTCCAGTCTCCCATACACTAAGAAGAATCTCCAATAAAGGTAAGTGTTATGCTGTTAATGTTTCATTCATCATTTCCCATTGTATTGTTTATGTGCTACATGTATATTTCATGTTAAAATTTTTTTTGTTTTAATACTTCTGGGTGTCAGGAACGGATTAATTGTATTTACATTATTTCTTATGGGGAAAATTGATTCGTAAATCGTAAATTTCGTTTATAGTAACGGCTCCAGGAACGGATTAATTACGAACGAGGAACCACTGTACCACATTAAACGTCTATTTACCAGACGTTCCATCACTTTGCAAACTGCACTGGTAAGAGCGATGAAACGATAGTGGGAGGCTTCATGTCCCGTAGTACCCGGTTTGCAGAAAGGGAGAACAATGGCAGATGTCCACAGCTGTGGAAGAACTTGTAACCAAATAAGACTGAAAAGGCCTAAGAGGACTGCAAGGGCTGACTGATGTAAATGTTGTAACATACGAATATGAATGTCGTCGGGCCCAGCTGTCAATGATCGGCAAGCTGAGAGTGTTGCCTCCAGTTCCTGAAGTGTAAAAGGCACATTATACTGTTCTTCTCTGAGAGAAGTCCAAGGGTGCTAACTCTCTGGCAGACTTTGAGGAAAGAAACAAGGGGCACAGATGGAGCCCCAGAGAAATACAGACCAGATGACTGCCAATTTCAATGGCAACATCTAGAGGGTTTGCTATATCAACACCGGTAACCCGCAGAACAGGAGCCGGGTCAGGAGAATATTTACCACTCAGTTTCCGTACTTTTTTCCAGACTGCACTCATAGAGGAAGCAGAGGTGATGGTGGAGACAATCTCGCCAGCAAGTGTGTTTAGCGTCACGGATGACACGGCGAGTGATCGCATGCTTCTGCTTAAAATCAGAAGTCTCTCAGTGGTTCTATTATACCAGTACCTGCCCCAAGCAGCATGTTTCAAACGTGCTGCACGAGCACAAGCAGGAGACCACCAAGGCACGCATTTCTGAGAATGCCTGCCCGAGGTTTGGGGTATAGAATGAGAAGCTGAGGTTAAAACTGATGACGAGAAGAGGTGTAAAAGCTCATCAATGGAGGACGAAGAAGGAACTTCACTAAAAACAGTTGTGAGTAAAGGTCCCAATTTGCCTGATCAAATTGCCAGCGTGGGATACGAAGAGGTGGTGAATATGAATGGGAAGTAAGAATGATTGGAAAATGATCACTGTCATGTAAATCTGGGAGAGCAGACCAGGTGAAGTTTAGTGCAGCGGAGGAAGAGCAGACTGAGAGATCGATGCAAGAGAGAGTATGAGTACGAGGATCAAAATGGGTGTGAGTACCTGTATTTAAAACATGGAGGGGGTGGGAAGCAAGAAAAACCTCTAGCTGAATGCCACGGGAATCACAGTGAGACCCCCCCCCCAGAGAAAATGATGGGCATTAAAATCGCCAAGTATCAGAAGTGGTGGCGGTAATGACGAAACAAAAAAGGCAATATCCGGAATAGATAATGCTCGAGAAGGAGAGAGGTACAAAGAACAGAATGTATACCACCTATGCAGGCGGATACGGGCTGCTGTGTAATGCAGCGAAGTACGAACAAATAGCTGATGGTATGGAATATCAGTGTGTAGAAGAAGGGCACTTTCATTAAAGGTCCCATCAAGAAAAGGATCCGAAGAATACAATAAATTATAGCCTGAGATGGGATAGATAACAGCAGAGTGTAATTTTGGTTCTTGTAAGCAAACACCAACAGGGGAAAATTGGGAGAGCAACATCTGAAGCTCACCCCGATTACCCCTGAGGCCGCGTATGTTCCACTGTAAATAGGCCATGATTGGCAATGATGAAGATACTAGAAATCTGCAGGTAAGGGTACTTACGGACTAGAGGGGTTAGAAAAGTCCACATGCGGTGGCAGCGGAAAACGTTCAAGCAGCGAAGGAACGGTGCGCTGTGAAGAAAGGAGTTGCGCAGATGGAGAAGAGGAAAGAGAAGGAACAGAGGGTGGATCAGTGTCCATTGATAGTTTGGTCTCTGCAATATATTCAGAGATTGCTTCAAGTGTTTCGGAGTTCAGAGACGTCGTATGGGAGACAATATTGGAGATGGAAGGAGGAGTTTGAGTAAAGATCGAAACTGTAATGGACTGTACTAAGGTAGGGATGGGGGCAAAAGGGTGGAGGGAACTGGAGAAGTGTGGGAGGGGACAGAAGAGGCAGAAACCTGGGAGGTGGCAGAAGAGGAAGAAACTTGGGAGGGGACAGGGAAGGGAGGTACGGTATGAGGAGGATGATGTACCTCCACACTTGTAACAGAGCCAGTGAAAGGGGAAGACCCAGGTACAGAGACCGGGAAGGTAAAGTGTGGAGGTGGATGAAGGGAAGGATGGGCTAAAGGAGATTTTTTAGACTTCTGAGAAGTAGAGGGACGATTGGGAGGAGGTGTCGTATGAGGTCTTGTCGATACCGGGGTTTGAGAGGGAGAACACGAAGAAGTGAGAACAGACTGAGGTGTTGAAGTAGGGACATCCGAGCACAGGACAGCAAAAGAATTAGATACAGGAGTGACTATGGGACTGGCAACCGCAGAGGAGGCCGCAGATGGGATCCCAGAAGTGGGGGGACGTTTTGAAACACGAGAATAAGAAACACGGAGGAGGAGATGAGAAACCGCCATAGCATAAGGAAGACCTTCTGCCTCTTTGAGGCAACGAATTTCCTGCTCATTCAAGTAGACCTGGCAATGGCGAGAGTACATGACAATTAAGGCAAGATGGAGGTCGACTGCAAGACGTATTAGAATGGTCATCGGCACCAAAGACTGGGCATTCGGCTATAGATCTGCAATATTTTGCTGGGTGGCAAAAGCGCCAGAAATTTCTACACTGTTGCGGTGTAGGGATCACCTTTCGAACTTGTAACTGATGTCCTGCTACATAAACAGAGGATGGGAGTTCACGGCTGTCAAAAGTTAAACGAGCCACATTGCAAGGGTATCGTCTCCGCCTGCGGGAAGGAAGAACATAAGCGTCTACCTTGAGAATTGGGAGATCTTGGAGTTCCAGCTGTTCGAGAATGTCATTGCCACATGTCTGGAAATTCTGTTGGACTATGGAATGGGGCAGAATGACAGTACCACTAGAAGAATTGAGGGAATGATGTTTTTCGATAGGAATAGGAAGAGAAAGATCATGAGCTTAGGTAGCATTCTGGACTGTGATGATGCATGTACCACTCTTAAGAGCATGAAAGGAAATATCTCTACCAACATTGCGTAGGAGCGCTTTGCCAATACTATGGTCGGAAAGATAGGCAGTAGAAGAAGTCGGTCTTAAAGTAAAGAATTTAGACCATTGTGTGGTCCGAAACTGAGTGTGGAGAGGGTGTGCATGACGTGTCGGTCTTTTCCAAATAGAATGGGAAGGTAACGAAGTAACATCACCAGGAGATTGTCTTTGGCGTTTAGGCGTGGGACCAGAGTTGGTCCGACGTGGGACGGGCCGGCGATTCGAAAATTGCCGCACCGTAGAGGAAGAGGCCGGAAGCATAGTCAAAGGAGAGCGGAGGTCAGACAAATCGAAGGAGTCAGTCGAAACCCCGGCACCTGAAGCGGGTGACGAAACAGCACCAGCAAGAGGTACAGGGGCCTTAGGAGTGTCCAAAGAGTGGCCAAAAGACGAGGCGAGGTCAGAACGAGGTGCGGTAACAATAAGGGGCCTGGGGATAGCGGGGTCATGGATTGGGGACTCCATGGTTAGGTTACTTCTTTCTTTTTGTTTTTATAAAAAAAAAGAAAGAAAATAAAATAATAAATAAATGAATAAAAAAAGAGAGGACTGGGGAGGGATAGTTCCTAGGAGGAATGAAAGGGCCAGAAATCTCCCTCCGCACCCAAGAGGACCTCAGCACTGTTAGAAAGCCCCGATGCAGCGGGGAACCCTGTGCCATCCAACCCTTCATGCCGTAAAAGCAATCCGGTAGCAACCTCACATTTTGCCGAGCTAACCTGGGGACAAAAGAGAGGGCGGCCGATATCCGCCAAACCCATACCCCCTTGGGCCAAACCACCCCCGGAACCCCAAAGGGTGGTTTCCCAGAGATAAAACCCTTCATCCAAAAGAAACCCAAGCCCCCCCTCCGGGGAAATACCGGAGGGGGGTTTGGGGGAAAACCCCCAGGCAATCCAATTCCACGGCAAACTACGCCCCGCCAAAACCTAAGGGAAAAGGAAAATGGCCCCCCGGTCCCCTTTTCCCCTACCTAGGAACTAGCCCCGCCGGGGAAAAACCCCAAAAGGGCCCAAAAAAAGGGAAAGGGGCAAAAGGGAGGGGTGGGGAGGGGGAAAAGGAAAAAGGGGGGGGAATGGGAAAAAGGGAAGGGGGGATTGGGGGGAAAATTAGGCTCGGTCTGGGGAAGGGACCGACGGGTTCAAAATTCCTTGGGACCAAGAGCCTTTTTACCACCCCAAAGGACCCCCCCTTAAAAAGGGGGTTTCTTAACTAAAAATAAGTTCTTTCCCAACATTTCTTTTTTTTTAAAATTTTTTCCTCCCTTTCCCTAACAGTTCATAAAAGTCACTTGCCGACACAAGACCCTCACTTTAAAAGGGTCACCTGCCGCACACAAGACGGCCCCTCACTTTCAAGTCACCTGCCGCACACAAAACGCCTCACATAAAAGTCCCCCTGCTGCCCCACAAGATGCCTCACTTATCATCACCTCTTATGGGTTTTCCCACATTTTTTGGTTTTTCAATCAAGCTTTTTGTTCATTAGTTCAGTTTTTTTAAAACCTTTTTTTTTCTGCCTTTTTTTGTACAACATTTTGTGTTGGGGAAGAGCAACCACCCTCAATTTTTAAGGGAACTATTGAAAATTGCACGGGGTATTTATTTTATTTTAAACTTTTTTTTTTATCCCAAGCTGCATGGCATTAAATATAGTAGTGTAACATGTATCAGAGGGGGGTTTTTAAAACACACTCGATAATAAAAAAAAACTTCCACCCATTGGCAATTTTATCTTTTCCATACAGGGCCATGAACCTAACAGCCAAAAAAAATGGGCCCCCTGTATCTTTAAAGTGGCCCCCCACCTGGGACTGTTCTTCTAGATTCATTTATTTCCCGGGGGCCCGAAATTTTCTAAAAGGAAAAAACCTGCAAAATTATTCCCAAAAAAACAAAGGGTTTTTACTCTTCTCTGCCCGCCCTTTATTGACTGAAGAACTCTAAAGCAATTTTTTTCCCAAAAGTTATTGGGTCTGCAAAGGGTTTAAATTTTTAAACCAGGGAACTTTAGAATTTTCCCGTGTCCAAGTTTTTCCTCTACTGCAGCAATGAGCTTCTGTACTCCTCCCAAACCCCGTGGGGTTTAATCAATGACATCATCTTTGGTAGTAAAAACACAGCCTTAAACTAGGGTTGGACAGGGTATGATGAGTATGGCTATGAAAAAATTTTCGAGAGCAACCCAAAAACCTTAAATTTAAAAAAAATTTTTGAAAAAGGTACATCCATGGTGTCTTTTTAGACCCATAATTTCAGGTCCTCCTCACCCAAAACCCGGGAAACATTGGGAAACCCGTAGTGGGCCCGGGTTTCTGAGTTTGCCAATTACAGAGGGTTAGGTTTTGAATAAAACTTAATAAAAAATTTCCCCAAAAAGACTTAACAAATTCATTTAACATCGGCAAAAAACGAACATTTCCGCTACTTTTTAGCTCAATTTCCCAAAGGGACTTTTGTCATGAAACAATCAAAATCTATCATTTCTGTAAAAATTTTCTTTCATTCTATCAAATGGACCGAAAAAAATGAGAATATAAACCATAACAAACCCTACAAAAAAATACCGCTAAGCGGGGGCCCCCAATGGCTGAGAAATGAACTCCGCTATTTATGGGCTGATTTCTTTCATTTTTTGGGGTTTCTGAAGAATACTTTCCCTCATACATTGGGCCCCAAATTTGAATAAGATAAAACCCCAACCAAAAAAACTGAGAAAATAATTTAAATTAAAAAATTTAAAAATAATAAAAATAAAATAATATCTTTTTTTTAAATACACTACATGTACAAAAGGTATACAGGCCTAGCTGGCCCTCAGTGAATACTACTGTATAGAAAGGCACTTTTTTATGCTGGTATTTTTAAAAAAATGAGGTCAGTGTTTCAGGATAACACCCGCACTTTGTCGGACTAACACCCAGGTTCCCATTTACTGATGGGTAAACAAAGACAAACAGGTGTAAAGAAATACGCCTAATGTTTACCAAAAATCATATACGGCTAACCCAAGCCAGGTACAGTGGAACCTCAAAAATCGAACTGCTCCCAACTCAACCAATTATGTAAGTGTATTTTTGTAAGTGCTTTTATAAGTGTATTTTTGAGGGTCTGAAATGGACTAATCTAATTTACATTATTCCTGATAGGAATAAATTCATTCGGTAACGGCACTCGGACAGCCTTCTGGACTGAAGAAAGTTCAATATTTGAGGTTCCACTGTACTAAAAATAAGCCACGTTGACTTTTTTGGGGTTATCCTAGGTTCTCTACACATATGCTGCTATGTGTGATAATCTATAGAGAGAAAATAACTTTTTTGTTTCATGTTTATGGTGGAGTACAAGTGTATATCATAGTTAGCCCTGTGCTATACTCTGTTTTCTCTAATATAAGCCCCCCAAGACAAGGATAGGAGAATGGTACTTGTTTACCATATCCTCTTCATAACTCTGTCAAACTGCTCGGTATTATGCCAAATATTATTCATTCTGGAGTATTTAACATGTTTTATGTTATTTATATTGTTTCTTATGTCATATTAGATCAATTGTGATAGGCAAATAAGCTGTAGTGTTGATATTAGCATAATAATAAAGCATATTCTCCTGCTTCACGAGACTGAGTTCATGACAACGAACAGTGGCTTCAAAGCCACCTTATCTTTAATGGATAATGTACTGTGTAGGTGCTTTACATAATGAGAAACAAATTTTTTTTATTCATTGGAAACCATAGCTAGGGCTAAAAGTAAGCAGGTTAAAACAATGAGAAAAAGAAATTGGAATGACTTATGCAGCAAGTAGCGCCACCAAACAGTACCAGCAGGTTGGTGTGGCAAACCCGGGAAAATTTTTTAAAAATTATGCTACCCCAAAATTAGGGGCCGGGAAAAACTGATTGCCCGAATTTGTGATGGGGGGAAACCTGTAATGGGGTAAAGGGGCTTAAAAAAACGGGATTTTTACAAACGATAAATGCCAAAGGTTTTTGTACCTAAAAACCGGGGGGGGGAGGGGGGGTAGGGGGGGGGGGGCCAACTTTAAAGGAACCCTAAACCCTTTTTTTGCAATAAATTTTCACACTTTTTTTCCCTTTTGTTTTGCTCAAAAAAATTTCTAGCGGGAAACCCATCTTCCATAAAAATCTTGTTCTGTCAGCTTTAAAAACACTCGAACTGGGGGTTAAAAAACACCCCGTCACAAAAAATTTCGTGGGCAGGAAGATGGCATCACCCCACCCCAGTATTATGCAGCCAGCGGGACATCCCCCTTGCCCTGAGCCCCTTAGAAATTTTTCTTTTCCTTTGTAATAAAAAATTTTTTATGCAAAGCATTTTAAAGCAAAACTACTAAAAACCCCCTTTTGGGGTAAAATTATACCCTTTTAGAAAGTAAAAAAAAACAAAAATAAAAAGTAACAATGATTTTTCCATGAGTTATCTTATAAATTCCAGGTACAAATTTTTTATATGCATAATCCCTAAAGTTATCTTACATTTTGAAAGTAGTAAAATTTTTTTTATATTAAAATTACACTAAAAAATTTTTGATACAAAAATGAAAAGAAAATATTATTCCCCACAACAATGGGAAAAAAAAAAAAAAAATTTTTTCCCCTAGCAAGAGACAAAAGAATTCACAACCCCCGAAACGTTTCTTTCCAAGTGTTTCTGGCCAAAAAATGAATTACCGTCACCTATCAAACCCAAAATACATCTTTTTTTAACTGGAAATGCTATGTCACCAGTAAAACCTTAAAACACAGTGAAGATTTCAAAAAACTTACTTTTTCCCTATTTTTCCCTTTACTAACACTTTTTTTCCCCTGTCGAGGGAAAAAAAAGAAAGAATGAAAAGTGGAAAAAAAAATTAAAAAAAGCAAAGTCAAAAAGGCATTTTTTTGGAGCTACAATAAAATGTTTTTAAAAAGGGCACTTAAAAGAGCATAAAGAAAAAAAGGGGAGAGAGAGAGAATAGGGGTTTGCCCCCAAGCACATTAAAAGGGAAAGGTAGTAATACCAATAGGACCCCCAGTATCCACTGGGGAATATTTTCCCAAGGCCCCTGCTTAAACACACTTTGAAACTGTGGATGGTAGAAAACCCTAAAAGTAAGTTTTAATACATCCCATTAAAAAGTTTAATAAATAAATGGAAATTATCACTTTTTTACTGAGGGGAACACTTTACGCTTCTCTTTGGGCTTTGAAGAATTGCCAGCTTCTCTACTTTTGTTTTTTGGGGGGGCCTTTAAAATTATGAAAAATTTTAAGAGGTTTTTCTGGGACACAGAAAAACCAGGGGAAAATTTGGGAAACTGCAGAAAACCAAAATCGTGGATAGGGAGGTTAAAATTTTGAAATAAACTTTAACTGTATTTCAACCTTACCCCAAATTTTTAAACCCTTTTTCCCGGGGTTTTTTCCGACGTACTAGAAAACGACTTCCCGAAAACCAGGGTTATTGACGACAAAAAACCCTAACTTGAAAGCGCCTTAAAATTCAAGTGAGAAAAAAGCTGGTAAGCCAACAATAAAGAATAGGTCAAAGGGTGGTCATAAAAAAAAAAATCCTGCAGCACACAGTCCCGTAATGAAAAAAAAAAAACTTTGCCCGGGTTTTTTTTGGTTTAAAAACAGCGACTTTGGGCATTTTTTTTTTTCCCGTATCTATTTATGATTGTATTCTAGTTTTTCCGGGGGGGTCCCCATTTTTTTAAAATTTGGAAGACATAAAAACAGAAATTGAGATGTTTTTAAATTTTGGTTTCAAAAATAAAAAAGATCTTAAAATTTGACTCAAAGTAGCAGAAATTTTAAATTTTTTTAACCCAAAAAAGTTAAAAAGTAAACAAAGCAACCCCAAGAAATCCAATACATTC
Source organism: Cherax quadricarinatus (assembly GCF_026875155.1). Lineage (NCBI taxonomy): Eukaryota > Metazoa > Arthropoda > Malacostraca > Decapoda > Parastacidae > Cherax > Cherax quadricarinatus. The sequence goes on from NW_026476698.1 coordinate 21,082, forward strand.
AAACTGGTGAGTCAAATACCCTTTCAAAAATGTGATGATATTTTTTTATACCTTTTCCCTAAAACTATGCAGTATCTACATACAGAAACATTTTTCTATTTTTTTGTAAAAAAAAAATTCAAAGTGGAAAGCAAAAGAAATATAAAGGGGCCTGGGGACTTTGACTAATGAACAGAGAACTTTTTTTTTTAAGTGCCAAAAAATGTCTTTTCTTTTTTAAATTTCGGACCCTATTTGAAATTGGCAATTTCCCTAAAATTTTGTATAAAAACGGCAAAATTGCCTATTTCTACCCAAATTTTTATTAGTATTTTGAGATTGGAAAAATGGGTTTTTTCCCTTGTACCATTCGATAAAAAAAAAAGGATTTTTTCAAAGTAAAATAAATATGATTTTTTTTTTGACTAGAAAAAGGGGAATTTGGCTAAAAAAAAGGGGCTCAAAGTGGGCGAAATCGCCGATGCGAAAACATGGGGCGAAAACCGTTTAATTTGGGCTAGAGCAAAATTTTCCAAATACTTTTTCCATCAAAATTCAATTTTTTGGTGTCATTTGATCAGAAAAAAATTCCCTCTATCATTACACAAGAAAAAAAAAATTTTTTTTTTCCCCCAAAAAATTTTCCAAACCTTGAGAACAAGTTATGGGGGGGCCCCCTCAAACCTAAAAGGGTTAAAAAACAGGCAGGCCATGAAAAAACCCTATTTAGGTTCGGCCCACTTCAGGGGCCCTGCTTATATACAGTTAGGTTTTTTTGGGGTATTGTAGGGCCCTGCTTATACAACAAGTTAGGTTTTTGGGCTACTGTAAAGGGCCCCGCTTTAAATACAAGGGTTTTTTTCGGGCTACTGTAAGGGCCCCGCTTATTCAAACCCTTAGGGCCGGGCTACTGTAGAGCCCCACTTTTAAAAGCAGGTAGAGTTTTGGTAAAAATATTTACATTATCATATAATTAAAAAGAGCCAAAAAGAAAAACCTAAAAATGAATATACCCGTACATGCATTACTTTTTTCTTTTTAAAAAAGTTGGGGCCCTTTCCCCCCAAGGCAGGGTGACCCAAAAAGAAAGAAACCCCAAAAAATTTCATTAAATTTTCCAAATTTTCACCATCCCTTCATATATAAACACTGTCTTTGCAAAGGTCTCCGATGCACAGTTTAAAATGTCACTCCAAATAGCCAATATCCCCAACCCCTTCCCTTTAAAAACCCGGCACGTACTTTCCCCCCCTCCAGGGCTCAAGTTTGACTAAATGGTTTCCCTGAACCCTTCACAAAATATTACCCTGCTCACAGTTCAATAAAACCCCAGGGACTGAAAAACAATTTGCTCCATTCACTCCTATCAAAAACGTCCTTTGCTTTTTGTGGGGTGGGGAAATTAAAAATGGGTAAAAATGTTATGGGAGGAAGTAAGGGAAGTTTGGGGGGGCCAGGGGGAAATTAAATGGGGGGGGCCCTTTTTTTGAGCTATGTTTAAAAAAGATTTTGGGGAATAAGTAATACATATTTTTTTTTTTTTTTTTTTTTTTTAAAAGAAAAAAATAAATAAATATACAAGGGAAAGAAGTAGCAAAGAAAAGAAAAATAGTTTTTAGATTTTTAAAAATTGGTGGATAAAAAAGGTTTTATGGGGAGGCTCCCCGGATGTCTGTTTTTAGAGGGGCAACTGATATATCGGGCCATTATTTAGTTTTAGCTACGTTAGAGGGAAAGGGAGATGGGAAAAACAGAAGGGGGCAAAAAACCCCGTAAAAGAGGTGAAAGTTTGGGATAAACTAAGGGAGGAGGGGGGTTCGGGCGAAAATAAAAACGACTATTGGCAGAAAAGTTGGGGTATTCAAAGGGTGAGTATGGGGGGGGTTTAAGAGGGTTGGGAAAGTTTTTTAAAAAATTCCCGTATTAAAAATGTGGGGCACAATTTGTGGGTTTTTTTGGAGGGGGGGGGCAGGGGAAAGAGGAGGGGTAGGTGAAAAAATGAAAATAAAGGGGGTTTAAAAAAGAAAAAAAGTTTTGCTTATGAGAGGTTTTTTTCAAAGCAGAATTGGGTTTTAAAAAGAAGGGGCAGAGTAAATGGGGAGAAAAAGAAAAGGGGAAGAGAGTGGGGAGAGAGTGGGAAAAAAGGGGAAAATGAAAGAGTGAGAGAGGGACGGGCAAGAAATTTTAATGAAAATAAGAAAAAAATTTTGGGGTGAGTTTAAACAAAATTAAAAAAACCCCAGGGAACGAAAGGTTTTTTCAGTTAAAAAAAAAGGGGGGAGTTAGTGATGGGGAGAAAGGAGGTAATTTGGTAGATGGGGAGAAATTTTTTTTTTTTAGGAACTTTTAAAAAGTTGAGGAAGAAAGGGAGGCGGTTTAATTTTTAAAGCACGGGCCAGAGAGGTATACCATCTTTTGGAGTGAAAAAAGAGCAGAATTAAGTGGGGGGGGAGGGGAAAGTGAGGCAATTTCATAAAAATGAAAGGAGGTAAACAGCTTTGGGAAATTTATGGGATCAAAGACAGAAATGTTTTAAAAACAGGGGGGGGTATATGGTTTGGGGTGGGGTGGTACTTTTGTTTAATAAATGTATGAAAAGGGGAAGGTACCTAGGGGGTTGGGAGAGGCATGTATAGTCCCTTTAATTAAAGGGAAAAAGGGGGCAACAGAGATTGAAAAAATTTAAAAGGGAAAAGTTTAAAAGGTATCCCCCGGAAAAGGTATGGTAAAGGGGTTTTAACGAAAAATTAAAAGGGAAAAACAGAAGGGAGGATTGCAGATGAGCAAGGAGGTTTCAGAGTGGGGAGGGGGTGTGTAAATCAAGTGTTTTTCATTGAAGCATATATGTGAACAGTATTTTGATAAAGGAAAGGGGAAATTTTTATTGCATTTTATGGGGGGTTTAAAAAGGCATATGAAGAGTGGATAGGGGAAACAATGTGGCAGACGTTGCAAGTATAATTTTGGGAAAAGGTTTGGGAAAATTAATAAAATTTCTGTGAGAGGTTTTTTTTGAGGATATTTAAGCTTTAGGGTTTGGGGGTGTAGAAGACGGGGGACAAATTCCCCCGTAAAAGAAAGGGCCTTAGACAGGGGAATTTTAATGCACCAGGTTGGGTTTTAAAATATTTATAGATGGGGGTTTTAAAAGAATTAAAACAGGGTGTTCGGGAGAAAGGGGGGGATTTAAAATTTTGGGAAAACAAATACAAAATGGGAATTGACAGTTATTTTTGCGATGATACTGTGCTTATGGGGGATTCCCAAAAAAAATTGCAAAGGTTTTGTGGATGAAATTTGGGGGTTTTGTAAAGGTAAAAGGGTTTAAAGGGGAAAAATAGGGAAAAAAGTAAAGGGGAAGAGGGATCAAATGATTTTAAATAAAAAAAAATTGGATATCAAAATTGGGGGAAAAAGGAGAAGGGAAAAAGGAAAAGTTTTCCCGAACTTTTTGGGGTTGATGGTTGGGGGATGGATTTATAGAAAGGGGTCAAAGACTTGATGAGGGAAAAAAAGTGAGTGGTGCATTGAGGTATATGTGGAGTCAAAAAATGTTATCTAATGAGGCAAAGAAGGGAATGTATGAAAGTATAGTAGTACCAACACTCTTATATGGGTGTGAAGCTTGGGTTATGAATGCAGCACCCGAGGAGACGGTTGGAGGCAGTGGAGATGTCCTGTTTAAGGGCAATGTGTGGTGTAAATATTATGCAGAAAATTCGGAGTGTGGAAATTAGGAGAAGGTGTGGAGTTAATAAAAGTATTAGTCAGAGGGCTGAAGAGGGGTTGTTGAGGTGGTTTGGTCATTTAGAGAGAATGGATCCAAGTAGAATGACATGGAGAGCATTTACATCGGTAGGAGAAGGAAGACGGGGTAGGGGTCGTCCTCGAAAAGGTTGGAAGGAAGGGGTAAGGGAGGTTTTATGGGAGAGGGGCTTGGACTTCCAGCAGGCACGCATGAGCGTGTTCAATAGGAGTGAATGGAGACGAATGGTATTTGGGACCTGACGATCTGTTGGAGTGTGAGCAGGGTAGTAGTTAGTGAAGGGATTCAGAGAAACCAGTTATTTTTATATAGCCGGACTTGAGTCCTGGAAATGGGAAGTATAATGCCTGCACTCTAAAGGAGGGGTTTTGGGATATTAGCAGTTTGGAGGGATATGTTGTGTATCTTTATATGTATATGCTTCTAAACTGTTGTATTCTGAGCACCTCTGCAAAAACAGTGATTATGTGTGAGTGAGGTGAAAGTGTTGAATGTGATGAAAGTATTTTCTTTTTGGGGTTTTTCTTTCTTTTTTTTTGGGTCACCCTGCCTCGGTGGGAGACGGCCGACTTGTTGGAAAAAAAAAAAAAAAAACATTGTAGGAAGTTTGAATAAATGAAGAATGGGTATCAGTATGGCCTCACTTATATGGCAGGTTAGGTTCCAGGCTACTGCCAGAAAGCAGAACACCATTTTTTCCACTTATAAATGCATACAAGTGAGTGTAAAACGAAAGCCTGTAATTGTTTTACATGATGGTAGGATTGCTGGTGTCCATTTTTCTGTCTCATAAACATGCAAGGTTTCAGGCACATCTTGCTACTTCTACTTACACTTAGGTCACACTACACATACATGTACAAGCATATATATATACATACCCCTCTGGGTTTTCTTCTATTTTTTTTCTACTTCTTGTTCTTGTTTATTTCCTCTTATCTCCATGGGGAAGTGGAACAGAATTCTTCCTCTAAGTTATGCGTGTCGTAGGAAGAGACTAAAATGCTGGGAGCAAGGGGCTAGTAACCCATTCCCCTGTATAAATTACTAAATTTAAAAAGAGAAACTTGTTTTTCTTTTTGGGCCACCCTGCCTCGGTGGGATACGGCTGGTTTGTTGAAAGAAGAAATGCAACACAATGGCATCTTGGTACAGAAAACACCTTGGACAACTTTTTCAAGTGAGAATTGTTTGATCTGAGAGGGACGTGACCTCTCAGTGGCTACGTTCTCACTACTACTACTCTGCATCTCTCCTTCCGACAGTATTTAAGTCTCCGCACTGTCGCTTGATCTTCAGATAGTTCCAGGCTATGGAACTGAACTTCTCCAGGCTGAGGGACTGGCAACCTCAAATTCTACGACTTCAAGGGTGATGGACTGATTACATCGTCTTCACATCTCTACTGTTCCTGCCTAATTTCTGTACTCGACTGAAGAAGCCTACTGTGTAGGCGAAACATTTCGGAATAAAGTTGCCTAAGTGTTGCCTATGTGTCTTACCAACCAAATACATATAAATGCCATGTATTACATTAGCAATAGAACTAGGCATTAAAAACAATGAAAAGTAAAATACACACACAGTACACCCATTACTTACCTTAAAATATTTGTAGTCTTAATGTAGCACGAGAGGTGAGTTTAATTTGTAGGAAGTCTGGTCTGGGAGGTATGGCCAGGTCAGCCCACCCCACCCACATGTATGCTGTATTACATTTAATTAAATTTCCCCAGAGCGATAAAATGCATATACAGTAGGTTCATTAATTACCTTAAAATATTTGTAGTCTTAATGTTAGGTGAGAGGCGAGTTATTTGTAGGAAGTCAGGTTTGGGAAGTAAGGGCAGCCAGCCAGGGAAGCCAACCCCACTCCACCCACATGTAAACAAACCAGACCAACGCATCTGGTTTTCGTCACTTTACATTGTGTACAAGTTGTCTCCACATTGATACAGTAGAATAAATAAAGAGAAACACTCCCTTTCTCATGTAACACCATTTTTAGAAGAAATGACATCCTGAGTGAAGGCATACTTAGGTACAGGTACACATACATATAATTATCAGTTATAATATTAATGTAGGTATGTAGTCCGCCTGGTCTACATACCTATACCTACCTACATAACTACACAATATTTAATGTTTCTCAGAGCCATATTATTACTATCGACATACCATGTTCACTGAGTTTAATCATTTCTAACATCTACAACATAAACAAAGGGAGAAGTAATGAATAATTCATGCCGAAAATTGTAAACAACAGCGTTATGTACTGAGAGGAGTGAAGTAATGTTTTATCTGCCTGGCTATCACACCTCCATAGTATATAAACATAAAATGTTTATATGCTATGTAACGTGTTTCTTATATAATTTGGAAGAAAATATCAAGGATGGATTAATGAAAATGTCTATATTAATGTAAGATAAGACATTTAATGTGCCTAAGAGTGATTATTATTAGTATTATGTAATGATTTCCCTCCAATCGGTAACCACACCTCCATAGCATATAAACAGCATGTTTATATACTATGTAACATGTTTCTTATTCTAGGTAGTAGGTTGGTAGACAGCAACCGCCCAGGGAGGTACTACTGTCCTGCCATGAGAGTGTAAAACGGAAGCCTGTAATTGTTTTACACGATGGTAGGATTGCTGGTGTCTTTTTTTTCTGTCTCATACACATGCAAGATTTCAGGTATGTCTTGCTACTTCTACTTACACTTAGGTCACACTACACATACATGTACAAGCATATATATACACACCCCTTTGGGTTTTCTTCTATTTTCTTTCTAGTTCTTGTTCTTGTTTATTTCCTCTTACCTCCATGGGGAAGTGGAACAGAATTCTTCCTCCATAAGCCATGAGTGTTGTAAGAGGCGACTAAAATGCCAGGAGCAAGGGGCTAGTAACCCCTTCTTCTGTATATATTACTAATGTAAAAGGAGAAACTTTCGTTTTTTCCTTTTGGACCACCCCGCCTCACTAGGATACGGCCGGTGTGTTGAAAGAAAGAAAGAAAGAAAGAAAGATGTTTCTTATATAATTTTGAAGAAAATATCATAGGTGGATTAATGAAAATGTCTACATTGACGTAAAATTAGACATTTAATATGCCCAAGAGTGATTATTATTACATAATAGAGAGATGTGCTCATGGAGAATGTAAACAAACTGGGTGGTGCGCGCTGTATCTGAAAGACCGCTTGCTGTATAGAATGTTTTGGTCATAATTTGAGATCGCTATATTAGCGGAACGCTGTAAGCTGAAACGCCGAAAGTG
>NW_026476699.1:0-10249 GCF_026875155.1 Cherax quadricarinatus
AATTTTTTTCCAACAAAATTTTAAAAAACATCTGGGAAACCCAGCCACCCAAATAAAACGAGCAAGTTTCCGACGTCGGGTTAAGGTCGTGGCAGGATCATCCCACCTTTGAGTTTCACCTCAGGCAACCACAAATTGTTCCCAAATTTTTATAGAAACAGAGGTGAGCAGTGAAAAAAGTGTTTGCATACCTGGACTGAACATTCACCTGGTATAACATTTCTTCGTTCCATCCAGTGAACAAAAAAATGAGATATCCCCGAGTTTGTTGTACCAGTGGACGCTGGAGCACTGGATAACTACTCCAGTTTGGGATGACTTGCTGAATTACCAACAGAAGAAACAATGACTAGCTTCACTCAAGTTCTGGACAGACTTCGCGAGCAGAGTTTAATAGGACTATAGCACATTTCTCATCACCATCACGCACATACTTACCTACGGCCATGAACAGATATCCCGGTTACTGGAACAATTGGCTGAACACCACAACATCCCGAGTGAAAATCTTAAAAGCAAAAAATTAAGCAGTGTTCAATTAGAGACGACTTCAGATACTCCAGAATCAACTGTGTGGCCAGAACAACCCCCGATTCTGAGTGAGATAGCACTCGATTCTGTTGAACAAATGCATGAGCAACCTATTGTGTGGCCTGAACAAACAACACAATGGCCTAAACAACTGGTAGTGTGGACGGAACAATCAGACAACGCAGTTTGAACAGCTAAATGGACTGAATGGTCACTTCCTAACAATAAATCGTTAAATAAAGCATCTGAGAGGCCATGGATATCAAACGAACATCGAGCAGATGAACCACAGCTTACTAAACCAACGACTAACAAGCACATTTTGTCCATGATAAAACAGTTATGGGGCCTTTGCAAATATTTTCAGACAGTGACCAGTTAAATTTTGCGCCTGTAACAGACGTATTTTTGTTCCAGCCACCGCCTTTGTCCCATGGACATTTCAGTACACCAACAACACAACCCAACGAGCATCACAGACATCAAGACACTCATGAATCTCACGAACCATTCAGACCTCAAGAGCAGTCTCTCAGCCACAAGAACAATCACAAAGACCTCACGAACAATTACAAAGACCTCACGAACAATTACAAAGACCTCACGAACAATTACGAAGACCTCACGAACAATTACAAAAACCTCACAAACAATTACAAAGACTTCACGAACAATCACAAAGACCTCACGTGCAATTACAAAGACCTCACGAACAATTACAAAGACCTCACGAACAATTACAAAGACCTAACGAACAACCAACTACATTGCAGAAGTGTATAAAATAAACCAAGAAGGTAATAAATGGCTTCAACAACCAGGTACTAGACTGGACAAGCGCATGTGAGTCCTGAACAGTTATATAAGCATCAGCAATTGGCTTTTGGGCCTGAACAAGCAAACACAGTCCCTGAACAGCCAAATACAGACACTGAACAGTCAAAAACAGACCCTGAAGAACCAAACACAGACAAACAACATCTTGGCCAGCGACTGAAGAATCCAGGTACAGACTTGAGGAATCGTCTAGAAAACCAGTTTTATCTTATGTCGTTACCCAAGAGTCACTTACAAATTCTGAACAAGAGCAAACTATGTATGAAAAGCACTTTTCTGCTATTACAGAACCCCACATAGACAGTGAGCAGATTAACAACAGACCAGAACGGCTATTTTTGAAACCACAGTTGCAGTATAGCAGACTTGAGCCAATTTATGAACCGCAGACATCCTTTCTAACCCATCTAAGAATGCTGGAATAACATATGTACGAACAGATATAAACCAGGACAATCAAAAATAAACACTGAACAAGAAGCGGTCTTGTAGACTCAGTCCCACAGCCTCAACAGCCGACAATAAGTTCTATACAATCGAAGATAACAGCCGAAAAATCTGAAAAGAGGTTTGAACAAGTACTTGAACACCATGAGCAAGCAGATTCATCTGAACAGCTTAGACACCCACAAATTCACCAGGATCAACACCAGATTAGTCTTGAACAAACATTCACATCTTCTGAAGGCACCGAAATGTCACCCAATATATCCGACTTCACGACTGAGGCTCCAAGCGAGTCATTGCCTGCGCTACGACAGCTCATTAAACAACATAAACAGACACTCCAAACGTTTATGCAGGCGTCTCCAGTGAAGCCCCACTCAAACACGCACATATCTGATGGATCAGAGTACATACCTTCACAGGCCCCTGAAAGAACAAGTACATACGTGTTCAAGTCCCTGGAACAACAGAATTCACACCTGCGCTATTTACACCCGCAAATGTGTCGGGAGTTGCTTGGACTTTGCTACCTCCAGCAGTTTTACATGATGTCCAAAATGGTTATGCACAAACAACAAATTATTCACATGTTAGATACGACCAAGTTACCATCCCTGGGTATACACCAACATCTGTTGTTCATACACCTGTGATACATGACGAACCTGCTGTTTGAACTATCACTGCCAACACAGCCAGCACCAGAAAACACCACATCTGACATTTCCTCCTACATGGGGACTTCACCTCGGTCGCTTGATAAACAAGACTCAGGTAGGTCAGGGCGGCATAGAAGCAGCAACACATCGGTCGCAGTACATCAATACTCAGGATAGTTCTCTCCCAACTAGACAAGATGCAGAGGGTGCTCTGGGAGCAACGAAATATCCTCGCGTTGTGGACACGGCTTTTCAACGGTCAAAAACCTCTAGAGCACTGGGAAGATGACTCCTATACTCCCGACTCCTGAGGAATATACCATGATATCCTCAAGTTTAGACAACACACGAGAAAGACACCACCTCCGTCCTTCCAGGTATGACTCAGTTACATCAAAGTGTGAAAAGGAAGTGTTTTATCCCCCTTCTTGAAGTTCTATGGAAGTCTGTATCCTGGACTAATTAATCCCTGCAAGGAACGTTTCACACATGAGCCAGTAACTTCCTCAGAATCTAAAGAGCCTGCACTAAACTGCCCCTCCGTGCGAATACATCCAGGGAGTCTTTAGCAGATTTCACTCATGCCACCAAGGAGGTTCATAATTTATTCAAAAGTTCGTTCTTGGACGATGATCACACGCCGCCATACTTCACAAAACCTATTTTCTCATTCAATGAACAGTCAGAAGAGAGAATCCTCATCACAGCACCTCCTACTAGCGTTGCTCTTCATGATCCCCACGGAAGATATTTAATCACATTATTAGTACAACTGTTGTTTCTTCCTGTTCCAGGGATGAATTCTGCCACTGCTGTAGCATCTGACGTTTCTTTATCAAAAGATGTCAACGTGGATAACTTTTTCGGTATTTTCTACAACACCAGAGCCTCAATCAGTCGTAACGCTCGTATATGACAGCGGGAGCTCAGTTGTAGGAAACACCGCGGGTCTGGGTTCACAAGTAGCTGACGGCAGTCAGCTACTTGTGAACACAAATGCACAAATGCACACTAAGCCAACATGGTGGGTGAGAGTCCCAACTATAGGACTCCCAGAAGCTACGTCTTTAATCTCTCTGAAGAGCGAAACAGAACAATAAGTAACGAAGGACCCACTAGACCACTTACGAAAAACCAGCGGTGTCCAATCCAATTTTGCATCCCTTCTCGTCGTGGCACCGGCGGTGGGAGTCCTGGAGTAAGTCTCGTCCAAGTTCACTGCCTCTACCACAGCTGCACATTTCACATCAACTACTTCTACCTCTCCAAACATCAGAGTCAGCTCAACAGTCTGCGAACTCCTCTTTTCTTTCTCGGGAAACGCCGCCGCTCACTAGTGATTTCCAAACCCTCTAGCCAAGAAAAAGTATCTCGAGGGCCCCCTTCTGCAGCAACGACACTAATTCCAATACAAAACACGGGAGCTTCGGTTTTATTGGCAGCTCAGCACAGGGGCCTCAGTATCGTCGACAGCAGCATCAATGACATCACAGCAAAGTTTTTTTGGGGCCCAGAGGCTAAATTTATATTACCCAACAACACAAAGTATAGCACCACCCGCACAGACTACAGCAACAACAGCATCTCAAATAACAATGCAAACAATCCAAACTAATGATACCGAGAGAACAAGCAACAGTATCGACATCATCATCATCAACTGTATCAATATCACCAACCACGACACAGGGAACCCCATCAACAACACAGGTTACCACACTAACAACACAGGCTACAACACCAACAACACAGGTAACCACACAAAAAAACACAGGCTACACACCCAAAAACACAGGTTACTACACCAACAATAGGGCTTTAAAAAACCAACAACACAGGTTACCACACCAACAACACAGGTTTAACCCACAAAAACAACACAGGTTACCACACCAAAAAATACAAGGGTTTTCACACCAACACACAGGTTACCACACCCAAAAACCCCAGGCTACCACACCAAAAACACAGGCCACAACACCAAAAACACAGGTTACAACACCAACATTCAACACCTCACAGCCATCAGGTCTGAGTCAGTTTTTTCGGGGCAATTGGAATATGGTTGGATTCGGAAAGACAACAACGACGCTAGGCCTACTACCAGACTCGAAGATTTCAGCACTTCCAGCACGACCACATCGAGTTCTGTTCACGCCATTACAATTATTGCCCCTCACTGCTGAAAACACCGGCGAATCTACAACTTCCACAACCTTACGTACTACCTCCAGCCCAACAACCACCTCATATTCTACAACCGAACCCAAACCCCTATCACTGCCATAATATTTAATACCTCCAACACCAAACCCCTAAACCCTTACCACATCCCCACCCCAAGCCATCCATTACAATAACAACTAGCCCATCACCCGCAAATCACACTACCAACAAAACACCTAAGACCACCACCAAGGAAAGTGTCCTACGCACCTTTTGGGAATACTCCCTGAGTAAGACTTTGACAGATACAGAGAGAAAAAAGAATATTGATAATGAGGAAAAGCCGACTTCCAGCATTCCACTGTATACGGTTCACAATCTCACGACAGCTGCACCAGCTTCAGTGGTTACTGTCAGGAGCTCTTTTACGACAGACGACAGCAAATTATTGATTATACTGGAGATACTTCGAGCACAGCAGCAAAAATGCACAAAAATTTCCCATGGAGAACAAGACGGAAACAGAAGCTTCGACTCCCCGTCGATAGAATCACTGGAAACTTATTCCGGCTGATAGGTAACCTGAGAGGAAGTAAAGATGAGCTACAGAACAGTGACAAAAGAATTCTTGAGGGCATCAGAGACAGTGGCCCCCAAGCGATCCCTGTCCCACACACACTGTCCACCAGTCTGGCGGGAATGTTCCCTCCCCTTCCTACGATTTTTCGACAAAGTTTCGCAGGAGGAGCACATTAGTCATAGGACTCCACGAAAGAAACCCGAGGAAAGAACTAAAGGTGCTCACATTAAAAGAACCCAACAGACACACTGTTACTGGTTACCGCCGGATGTGAGAGAGGGAATAACTACGAAGTCTTAACAAATAATCCCCATCCTACACTCCATCTTAAACGCCCACCTTACAACCACCACTTGAGCACCCTCAGATCATCAGCACTACCCCATACAAACCGCCCCACCATCATAAACAAAAAAGGGCACCAGGATGACCATCCCCATCATGCCCTCTGCAGATTTTTCCTCCTTCACGCCTCATGGTTTTCCCGATTCCACTACGCTCTCCGACTGGCATCCCAAGGATGAGCTGTCCACCCTCGAGAAAGATCTCGCGTCGGGGTTTAGCTGCTCTTGTTACAGTGTCGCCAGAGGAAGACAAATGGAAAAGTGTTTCTAAACCCACGCAGCATGAGGTGAAATTCCCCGACCTGTTCCAACACCTTCTCTGCCTCCTCATATTGCCAACTCTTATCCAGTACGTTTCCCTCCCCCTCGTTCCCTTTTCCTCACATCCTCCTCCACGCCCACGCCATCCCCAAACATTTTCCCCCCTCCACCACGTTTGCCCCCACCACCACGTTTACCCCCACCACAACGTTTACCGCCCTCCACCACGTTTACCCTCTCCACCACGTTTACCTCCTCCTCCACCACGTTTACCCTCTCCACCACGTATACCTCCTCCACCACGTCTGTCCCTTCCTCCCCCACCACTTTTCCTGCATCCCTTTCTCCGTCTTCAGTCCCACGGCCCTCCCTTACATCTTCCCACATCAGGACAAAACGTTCAGCGTGAGCAAATTTTGCGATTTTGCTCTCCTGCCACCGCCTGGCCCAAACCGCTGGGGCGTGAGATGGGATGGATCAGTTCGGTGTCCGCGTCTACACCTCTGTCATCGACAGGTAAGGGCGGTTCCCCCGCGTCAGGTTAAAAACCACTTTCAACTTGTACTTTTTTCTGAGGAGCCAAGGGGGGCTCGGGTCGGTGGCTGGGGCAAGTAGTGAACAAATAAGATAGACACGTAAGGCAGAACAAGACACTTATTTTAGACATTTCGCTCAGTAGTGAGTTCTATCAGATTTGAGGATAACACACATGTGCAACACTTGTAGACGTTTCGCCAACCAGGGGCTTTATCAGTTCAAATAATTATAAATGAAAGACAGTGAATGACATGAAGTAGTCTGAGATAAACAGTTCCTTAGTCTTGATAAATGTTCAGCAGATACCCGACGATGGAGACTTATATACTGAGACACTGAGACGGTTGAAGTGAAGTTTGCAGACGACGTCACCCCGTGGGTGGAGACTACCTGTGACACCTTCTATTAAGACCCTGTGGTCTTAGTCAAGAGACAAGCTTTTCTGATCACAGATCTACTCACCCTCAAAAACTGAGGAAGAAAATGTAGAGAAAAACTGTGTATGTGTGTGTACTCACCTATTTGTAGTTACAGGGATCGAGTCCCAGGTCCTGGCCCCTCCTCTTTCAAATAGTCGCTACTAGGTCCACTCCTCCCTGCTCCATGAGCTTTAACGGATCTCTCCTTAAAGATATGTATGGATCCTGCCTCCATTACATTACTCTCTAGATTGTTCCACTTCCTGACAACTCTATGACTGAAGAAATACTTCCTAATATCTCTGTGACACTTCTAGGGAGTGGGCTGATAGACAGCAACCACCCAGGGAGGTACTACCGTCCTGCCAAGTGAGTGTAAAACGGAAACCCGTAATTGTTTTACAAAGAAGGTAGGATTGCTGGGGTTTTTTTTTTTCTGTCTCATAAACATGCAAGACTTCAGGGACATCTTGCTACTTCTACTTACACTTAGGTCACACTACACATCATGTACAAGCAGATATAACATACCCCTCTGAGTTTTCTTCTATTTACTTTCTAGTTCTTGTTCTTGTTTATATCCTCTTATCTCCATGGGGAAAGTGGAACAGACTTCTTCCTCCGTAAGCTGTGTGTGTCGTAAGAGGCGACTAAAATGCCGGAAGCAAAGGGGCTATAACCCCTCTCCTGTATATGTTACTGAATTTAGAAGGAGCAACTTTTGTTTTTCTTTTGGGCCACCCTGCCTCGGGAGGATGCGGCTGGTACATTGAAAGAAAAAAAAGAATTTCTGTGACTCATCTGAGTTTTCAGCTTTCCCGTTTTTGACCCTTGTTCCTGTGTCCATCTCTGAAGCATTCCCGTCCCTATCCATCTTGGCAAATCCCTCAGTATCTGTATGTCGTTATCATGTGCCCCCTATCCCACTTGTTCCCTAGTGTCGTCAGTTGATTTCCTCTAACCTCTCCTTGTAGGACATACCCTTAGCTTCGGGGCTAGTCTTTTTGCAAAACCCTTTGCACTTTCTCTAATTTTTTTGACGTGCTTCACCAGAAAGTGAGTTCCATACTGGTGCTGCATACTCCATATGGGCCTGACATACATGGTGTACAGTGTCTTGAATGACTCCTTACTCAAATGTTCTTAGATTTGCCAGGGACACATATACTGCAGCAGTTATTTGGTTATGTGCATCTCAGATGTGCTCAAAATTATACTCACCCTAAGATCCTTTTCCCCTTTAGTGAGGTTTGCAACCTTTGGCCCCCCTAGCATGTACTCTGTCTGCGGTGTTCTTTGACCTTCCCCAATCTTTATGGCTTTACACTTGGTGAGGTTAAACTCCAGGAGCCCGTCATTGGACCAAGCTTGCAGCCTGTCCAGATCCCTTCGTAGTCCCACCTATCCTCATCTGTTTGAATTTTCTGCATTTGCTTCACATCGTCTGCAAACAGGGGCACTTCCGAATCGGTCAATTCTGGTCATGTCATTCACATATACATACCAGAAACAGCACCGGCCCTAGGACAGACCCATGTGGAACCCCCCTCATCACAACCCCCATCTGACACCTCGTCACGTACCATGATTCGTTTCCTTCCTATTACCGGGAGTTTACCTGGAGAGTTCCGGGGTCAACGCCCCCCGCGACCCCGGTCTGTGACCAGACCTCCTGGTGGGTCAGAGCCTGATCAACCAGGCTGTTACTGCTGGCTGCACGCAATCCAACATACGACCACAGCCCGGCTGGTCAGTACCGACTTTAGGTGCTTGTCCAGTGCCTGCTTGAAGACAGCCAGGGGTTTATTGGTAATCCCCCTTATGTATGCTGGGAGGGAGTGAACAATCTTGGGCCCCTGACACTTAACGTGCAAGTGACACCACTGCTTTTCATTGGGGATGTGCACCCCGTCTCCTGGGTCTTTGCTTTCTTTTGTGAGTGATTTTCGTGTGCAGGTTCGGTACTAGTCCCTGTAGGTTTTTTCCAGGTGTATATAATCATGTATCCCCTCCCCCCTGCATTCCAGAGAGTACAGGTTCGGGAAACTTCAAGCGCTCCCAGTAACTGAGGTGTTTTATCTCCTTTTATGCCCCGCTGTGAAGGTTCTCTGACTTTTTTCTAGGTCAGAAAATTTCCCCCCTGCCTTGAAAGGTGCTGTTAGTGTGCAGCAATATTCCAGCCTAGATAGAACAAGTGACCTGAAGAGTGTCATCATGGGCTTGGCATCCCTAGTTTTGAAGGTTCTCATTATCCATCCTGTCATTTTCTAGCAATGCGTTTGATACAATGTTATGGTCCTTGAAGGCGAGATCCCCAACATGATCACTCCAGGTCTTTGACGTTTGTTTTTCGCTCTATTGTGGGGCGGGAATTTGTTTTATACTCTGATGAAGTTTTAATATCCTCATGTTTACCATATCGGAGTAATTGAAATTTTTTCATCGCTGCACTTCATATTGTTTTTTGCAGCCCATTGAAAAAATTTTGGTTGATGTCCGCCTGGAGCTTTGCAGTGTCTGCAATGGAAGACACTGTCCCTGCAGATTTGGGTGTCATCTGCAAAGGAAGACACGGGGCTGTGGCTGACATCCTTGTCTATGTCGGATAGGAGGATGAGGAACAAGAAGGGAGCGAGTACTGTGCCTTGTGGAACAGAGCTTTTCACCGTAAACTGCCTCGGACTTTACTCTGTTGACTACTACTCTTTGTGTTCTGTTTTTTGAGGAAATTAAAAGATTCATCTACCAACTTTTTCCTGTTATTCCTTTACCACGCATTTTTTGCGCTATTTCGCCATGGTCACACTTGTCGAAGGATTTTGCGAAGTCTGTATATGTTACATCTGCATTCTTTTTGTCTTCTAGTGCATCTAGGACCTTGTTTAGTGGTCCAGTAGGTTGGACAGGCAGGAGCCACCTGCTCTAAACCCATGTTGCCCTGGGTTGTGTAATTGATGGGGATCTAGATGGGTGGCGATCTTTCTTCTTAGGACCCTTTCAAAAGATTTTTATGATATGGGATGTTAGTGCTATCAGTCTGTAGTTCTTTGCTAATGCTTTACGCCCCCTTTGTGGAGTGGGCTATGTCTGTTATTTTAGTAACTGTGGACGACCCCAGTGTCCATGCTCCCTCTCCATAGGATTTTTAAAAGCAGGTGATTAGGGCTTCTTGCAGTTCTTGATGAACACGGAGTTCCACGATCTGGCCCTGGGGCAGAGTGCATGGGCATGTCATTTAATTTCCTGTTCAAATCATTTGGCGTCAGGATAACATCAGATAGGCTTGTGTTAACCAAATTCTGTGGCTCTCATAAAAAAAATAAATTTTTATCTTCGACTCTCATCTGGTTAGCGGTTTGTTAAAAACCGAGTCATATGGGACTTTCGTAGCTCACTCATTTCCTTGCTGTCATCTTTTAGGACCCTCTTGTTTAATAGGGGCCCAAAGGGAATTTTTTCTCGACTTTG
>NW_026476701.1:0-10477 GCF_026875155.1 Cherax quadricarinatus
CCTAAAACTTAATTTCATAGTCCCTTTTAGCTTTCTTATCCCCTTTTTAATGTCCCTCTTAATGTCAATATACTGATTCATAAGATGACCCTCACCTCTTTTGATACGCCTATAAATTCCTTTCTTATGCCCTAGTAGATATTTGAGCCTATTATTCATCCATTTTGGGTCATTTCTATTTGATCTAATTTCTTTATATGGGATAAACGCTCTTTGAGCAGCATGTATAGTGTTCAGAAAACTGTCATATTGATAGCTCTCTTCGTTACCCCAATCAACAAATGATAAGTGTTCTCTAAGCCCATCGTAATCTGCTAAGCGAAAATCTGGGACTGTTGCTGAGTTATCGCTACCATCGTACTTCCATTCAATGCTAAATGTAATTGATTTGTGGTCGCTAGCACCCAGTTCCTCTGAAATTTCTAAATTATTAACAAGGGATTCATTGTTTGCCATAACTAAGTCAAACAGGTTATTTCCCCTTGTAGGTTCTGTCACAAACTGCTTCAAAAAGCAATCCTGAAATACTTCTAAGAAGTCGTATGATTCTAAATTCCCAGTCAATTAATTCCAATCAATATGACTAAAGTTAAAGTCTCCTAGAATTACTACATTATCGTGCCTTGTGGCCTTAAAAATTTCCTCCCATAGTAGTTTCCCTTGGTCCCTAAGTTTGGGGGACGGTATATGACTCCTAAAATCAGTTTTTCATGCCCCTCTGAAACTTCCATCCAAACAGACTCTGTATGTGTTACTTCAGACTTAATACCCGTTTTTATGCAACAGTTCCAGCGATCTCGGACATACAATGCCACCCCACTCCCCTTCCCAATACTTCTATCTCCTTGGAACAATTTAAAACCCTGAATATGACATTCCGCAGGCATGTCCCGACTTTTTGAATTAAACCACGTCTCAGTTAAGGCAAATACATCAATGTTACCTGCACTAGCAACTAATCTCAACTCGTCCATCTTATTCCTAGCACTACGGCAATTAGCATAATAAACATTGAAAGACTCTCCTTTCTCTTTACCCTTCCTGCTCATTTCTATTTTTCTACTAAACCTATTACTGTCCTTATCACCCAAGGTCCCTGGCTTTTCAATATCTACCTCGTTCTTATTATTACTAGTTTCCCCTAGAACTCGTAATATTACTACACTGGGACTTCACTGTTTTCCTGCCAAAACCCATACCACTAACTATTCCTAGTTTAAAGTCCTAACTGCTCCGTCCACTGCAGTTGCCAGTGCTCCCACCCCACACCTAGATAAGTGAACCCCATCCCTGGCATACATGTCATTTCTGCCATAGAAGAGGTCCCAGTTGTCAACGAATGTTACCGCATTTTCCTTACAGTATTTGTCCAGCCAGCAATTGACACCAATTGCCCTGGACAACCATTCATTTCCAACTCCCCGCCTTGGCAAAATACCACATATGAGAGGGTTCCCACCCTTACTCCTAATTATTTCTATTGCTGACCTATACCTGCTAATCAGGTCTTCACTCCTACGTCTGCCAACATCGTTGCCTCCAGCACTGAGACAGATAATAGGATTGCTCCCATTACCTCTCATGATGTCATCCAGATGGCTAACAATATCCTCCCTCCCTGCCCCAGGAAAGCAAACTCTCTGTCTCCTACTCCTGTCCTTCAAGCAGAATGCCCTATCCATATACCTAACTTGGCTATCCCCAACAACAACAATATTCGTACGTTCCTTGGTGTCGTTCGTCATGACTTTCCCAGTAGTCGACTCACATTCGTCGGGTAGCACTGAGAATGTATTAGATGTTTCCACAACAGTTTCCACGGCAGTCTCTTTCTTCTTCATCGTTTCTACCTTTCCATTCGTCTTCTTGATCGTCAACTTCTTTCCCTGCTGTCCAGCCACTGACCAGTTTCCCTTCTTGATCTGAGGACTCCAAACAGGAGGACTACTACGAATCTTTTTGTTTTCCTCGGTCAGTCGCCGAATTTCCATATTCGCCAACCTCAATTCTTCCTTAAGCTGTTGGTAAAGTTGCTCGATGGAGGGCATCTTGCGTCAGTTCTAGAGAGCGCACAAACAGGTCTTCACAGAGCCAAGTACACGTCAACACTGCGCAGAAGCCTACTCAATCAGGAGCTACTGCGCAGCACGTCCGCACGGCCCAATAGCGATGCGTACACACCATCTTAAGCAAGCCCGCTATGAAGTTATGTGTCCTCTGAATTAATCACTCCCACTGTATTAATCAGTTCCTCTACGTGCGCATGGGAGAATGTTTTCACTAATTAAAAAGTGAATTAGGTAGTGCTCCATCCCACGTAGCTACCTCCCTAATTTTTTGATAAAATTCTCTTTTCTCCTCGTTACATTTCTTAATACAAAACTCTGAAAAATATCACACTTTTCTACGCATGCTACATTTCCTTTCATGTCATTTAACCAATAGATTTCTCTCATGTTTATAAGGTAATACATTATCATGTATTATTGAAAAATATTTAGTGATATTGAGATTTATAAGCAAACTTCATTAACATATAAAAAAATAAGATTGTTTTGGTAGCCAGGAAGCCAACAGGGCTTAATTATATTGTAAAAGATTTTTAGTAATCTATAATTGGTTGGATTTTTATGCCACTATTCCTTATCAAAGTGCTGATGCTTGTCTGACTAAAATTGTCATACATTGTAAATTTAATATGATCATCGATAAATAGTTCTTCAATTAGCAGCTTTTAGCTGAATATAAATTATTTTTAATAATTCGTGGTAACCACACTGCAACACGCTAGGAGCAGCATCAGCCTCACTCAGGGGTAAGTGTTGGTCATTGAATATGGTGATAGGCTGATGTGAACGTTAGTCTAACCCGAAATATTGGCGATTTCTAATGCAAAATGGACTACAGAGACAGTTGCAGCTATATAGTTGCGTCATAAAATTTTAACACACGCAAGGCCTTGGAAAGAAGGAACTACAGAAGCTGCAACCACAAATAGGTGAGAACGAACACACACACACACACACACACACACACACACACACACACACACACACACACACACACACACACGCCCACACACACGCCCCACACACACGCCCACACACACACACACACACACACACACACACACACACACACACACACACACACACACACACACGTGAAGCAGTATCGCTAAATAGTGCTCCAGGATTTAGCGTTTTAGTGGCTGTCCTAAGATATTATTAGCGGTCATCGTACGTGAGTGAATCAGTGAACATACCTACAAGAGTGTAATAGCTTTCAAGAGTGCGAATAATGTGATAGGATCAAGAATTTTACAATTTAAATTTGAATGAAATTTGAGTGAGGGAGGGTAGCAGTCAGCTGATCAGGCTACTGGCCGCAGTGTTGACACAAAATATCCAAACAGTTAATTGGGTTAACGGTGTGATCTGAAATATTAACAAATACATATGTTGGTTGATTATAGCAGCAGTGTAGTGATAAGGTCATAAAAGAGTGATTAAGTAAATACTGAAAGTAAGAAAAAATTAGTCAATCCCCAGCTGTTGGTGTTGTGAAGGTAGCTAACATCATCAGACTTGTTATGACCATAATACTGTACTAAAGAAAAAAGAGGGAATACCAAGTCTTAAAAGAAAAAGAAAATAAAAACTTGAATGCATGATAAAGTTCCTGAAGGAGTTACAAATTGAAGGAGTTGATATCAGCCGACCAGCAGGAACCTCCATTGTTGTGCAGACGACATCACTTGCCTATTTGGGGTTTAAATTTTTTGGTTAGTGTCTAAAGTCTCAGTGTCTCGCCCTGCTGGTTGTATGCTATACCATCTCTCTCTCCTATTTCAGTACCAGGAGATAGATAGTGGTTAGTAAATTATCTAAATATCGCCAGGTAAACTCCAGAAGAGTTGTGAAAGCCTAGTGAACCCCCCCCGTTTTCTGAGGGACAAGCTAGTAAACAAGTACGCACATACAAACACACGTGTGCACCCGTAATTATTGTTATAATAAACAGTATATATTAAAAAGGGAAATTGAGTGAGAAAAAATAATCCTATAATCTTCAAAAAGTAAAGTAGCGTAGTGTGCGGAGATCTGGGCCGGGAGAGTACCAGTGAAACAACAACAATAACAAATAGTGTTAACGTAACCCCCCCCTCTTTTTCAAAGAACGACAAGCTAGTAAACACACACACACACAAACACAAGTGTACGCAATTAATATTATATAGTATATATTAGTGCATATTAATAAGGAATTGTAAAATATTTTTTATAATCTTCAAAAGAGTAGCATAGCCTAATGTGCGCACGCACACCCACACACACCCACACACACCCACACACCCACACACCCACACACACCCACACATCCATACACACCCACACACACCCACACACACCCACACACACCCACACACACCCACACCCCCCACCCCCCCCACACACCCCCACCCACACCCACCACACACCCACCCACACACACCCACACACACCCACACACACACCCCACACACCCCACCCACACACCCACCCCCCCACCCACCCCACACACTCACCCACACACTCACCCACACACCCCCCCACACACTCACCCACACCCCCCATACCCCACCCACACACACACACAACACACACGCAAAAACACACACACACACACACAATACCACACACACACACACCACACACACACACATATTGCCAGACTCACACATACACTCCCCCTCCTCCCCCACCGACATCTCACTCCTTCACCTGATCCCTCCCCTCCCTCTTTCACCCTCCCCCTCCCCACCTCTCCCTCTCCCACTCACCCACTTACCCACTTGCTTCACTCTCCTTCCCACTCCCCCTCCCCACTACTCTCCCATATAGCCACAGTTCCTCCTCTACCTCCCCCCCACACTCTGACATATACAATACTAACCTAACATACAGAATTACATAGGTTTCCCACTCTGAGGCAATCAGGATAAAAATAAATGGGTTGTCAGAGAGCAACAAGAAAACCCAAGGGACAGATGGAGGGAACTGCAAAGGAAGATTGGGCAGCAGAGCTCACAAAAAGGGAACAAGAATGGGAAAAGAACTAGAAGACTTAGCATGAGAATGGAAGAGAGGATAGACATGGAAAGCAGGAAGTGGGAGGTGAAAGTCAAAGCAGCAGAGGCCAGGATACAGAGCTTAGAAGAGGAACTGGAAAATCTGAAACAGCCTAAAGAACTAAAGAACATTTTGGGATTGACAACAGAGACCGCTACCTCAGCCACAAATAAGGGGACTGTAGGGACAGAAGGAGCAAAACTGCATGTAGAAGCTCTATCAGTGGAGACTGTAGTAAATGAAAGAGCTAAGCTATATGTGGAGGCCTAAAAGACCACAACAGAGCCCAGGGAAACCCGAGAAGGGAAAATGACAGGCCACTGAGCCATGTGCAGTAGCTAGTGAAACTGAAGAAAGGAAAGCTGCAATGGAGGGAAATCAAATTGAATGAGGGGATACACAGGGATATGCAGTGGGAGAATGAAAGGGTGAGGTCAGTCTTTGTGTATGGGCTACAGGAAGTTGAAGGGGAAACATATGAAGCAAGAAAACAAGGGGAAAAAAAAACAATTGAAAGCATCATGAAAGTAATCGGAGAAGACGACATGACCCAGCTGGAAAATTTTCGGAGAATAGGGGGGTTTGTAAAAAAAAGAACCCGGCCAGTGAAAGTGACCTTCAAGGTAGAATCGACTCGGAACAGGATACTGTGGGAGAAAGCACGATTAAGGGACATGCCGGAATACAGGAAGGTGTATCTCGACCGCGACAGAACACAAGACGAAAGGCGGAAACTGAGAGAGATGATACAAAGGCGAAAGAAGGAAAGAGAGGGGATGGAGAAGACAGACAGGAGATCCCAGACACAGGAAGAAGATCAAATACAACCTCCCTCACAGCTTCCTATAGAAGCCTCCCAACCAGGTCAACCCAGTGCAGCCAAACACTCTAAACCAAAACACCCATGTCATATCCAATGCCCCACCCACTACATTACAAACTCCACCCCACAGCAACCACCCATAGCTCCTTATCAGGTCTCCCACTTCCCCAACCCCAATACACCTCCCAGACCACAGTCTTAGAAAAGAAGTTGAAGGTATGGTATACAAATGCAGATGGAATAACAAATAATTTATGAGGAGTGGCATGAAAGAATCAAGGAGACATCCCAGACATAATAGCACTCACAGAAAAAAAAACTCACCAGAATAATAACAGATTCAATCTTTCCACCAGGATATCAAATCCTCAGGAAAGACAGAGGGAGGAGAGGGGGAGGAGGAGTTGCACTGCTCATTAAAAGCCAGTGGGGTTTTGAGAAAATGGAAGGAATGGACGGCACGGGTGAAAGGGGACTACTTAGTAGGAACAATCCAGTCTGAGGGACATAAGGTGATAATTGCAGTAATGTACAACCCACCACAGAACTGCAGGAGACCAAGAGAAGAATATGATGAGAGCAACAGAGCCATGGTCGACACACTAGCCGAGGTGGCCAGGAGAGCACATGTGGGGGGAGCAAAGTTACTAGTTATGGGTGATTTCAATCACAAGGAGATTGACTGGGAAAACCTGGAGCCCCCTGGGGTTCCGAAACATGGAGAGCCAAGATGATGGATGTAGTACTGGAAAACCCCATGCATCAACATGTTAGAGACACTACCAGAGAGAGAGGAGAAGATGAACCAGCAAGACTGGACCTTGTATTCACCTTGAGTAGTTCAGACATCGAGGATATCTTGTATGAAAGGCCCCTGGGAGCTAGTGATCATGTGGTTCTGTGCTTCGACTACATAGTTGAGCTCCAAGTGGAGAGAGTAGCAGGAATAGGGTGGGAAAAACCAAACTACAAAAGGGGGAACTACTCAGGCATGAGGAACTTCCTTCAAAACATTCAGTGGGAGAGGGAACTGACAGGAAAACCAGTACAAGAAATGATGGACTATGTGGCAACAAAATGCAAGGAGGCAGAGGAGAGGTTTGTTCCCAAGGGAAACAGAAATAATGGGAAGAACAGAACGAGTCCTTGGTTCACCCAAAGGTGTAGGGAGGCAAAAACTAGGTGTACTAGAGAATGGAAAAGGTACAGAAGACAGAGAACTCAGGAAATTAAGAGATTAGCCGAAGAGCCAGAAATGAATATGCACAGATAAGAAGGGAGGCTCAGCGACAATATGAAAATGACATAGCATCGAAAGTCAAGACTGACCCGAAGCTGTTGTACAGCCACATCAGGAGGAAAACAACAGTCAAGGGCCAGGTAATCAGACTGAGGAAGGGTGATGGGGAATTCACAAGAAACGACCGAGAGGTATGTCAGGAGCTCAACACGAGATTTAAAGAAGTATTTACAGTGGAAACCAGTAGGACTCCAGGAAATCAGAACTGGGGGGTACACCAGCAAGTGCTGGATGAGGTACATATAACCCAAAGGGGGAAGTGAAGAAGCTGCTATGCGAACTTGACACCTCAAAGGCGGTGGGACCAGACAACATCTCTCCGTGGGTCCTTAAGAGGAGCAGAGATATTGTGTGTGCCATTAACAAAGATCTTCAACACATCATTTGAAACTGGGCAACTCCCTGAGGTATGGAAGATGGCAAATGTAGTCCCAATTTTTAAAAAGGGAGACAGACATGAGGCATTAAACTACAGACCTGTATCACTAACGTGTATAGTATGCACGGTCATGGAGAAGATCATCAGGAGGAGAGTGGTGGAGCACCTGGAAAGAAACAAGTGTATAATTGACAAAACCCGCATGGTTTCAGGGAAGGAAAATCCTGTGTCACAAACCTACTAGAGTTTTATGACAGGTGACAGAAGTAAGGGCAAAAGAGGGGGGGGTGGATCGACTGCATTTTTTTGGACTGCAAAAAGGCCTTCGACACAGTTCCTCACAAGAGGTTACTGAAAAAGCTAGAAGATCAGGCACACATAACAGGAAAGGCACTGCAATGGATCAGAGAATACCTGACAGGGGGGCAACAACGAGTCATGGTACGTGACGAGGTGTCAGAGTGGGCGCCTGTGACAAGCGGGGTTCCACAGGGGTCAGTCCTAGGACCTGTGCTGTTCTTGGTATATGTGAACGACATAACGGAAGGGATAGACTCAGAAGTGTCCTTGTTTGCAGATGATGTGAAGTTAATGAGAAGAATCAAATCGGATGAGGATCAGGCAGGACTACACAGAGACCTGGACAGGCTACAAGCCTGGTCCAGAAACTGGCTCCTTGAGTTTAACCCTGCCAAATGCAAAGTCATGAAGATTGGGGAGGGGCAAAGAAGGGCCGCAGACACAATATAGTTTAGATGGCCAAAGACTGCAAACCTCACTCAAGGAAAAGGATCTGGGGGTGAGTATAACACCGGGCATATCTCCTGAGGCGCACATAAATCAGATAACTGCTGCAGCATACGGGCGCCTGGCAAACCTACGGATAGCGTTCCGATACCTCAATAAGGAGTCGTTCAAGACATGTATACCATTTACGTCAGGCCATACTGGAGTATGCAGCACCAGTTTGGAATCCACACCTAGTCAAGCACGTCAAGAAATTAGAGAAAGTGCAAAGGTTTGCAACAAGACTAGTCCCCGAGCTACGGGGATTGTCGTACGAAGAAAGGTTGAGGGAAATCGGCCCTGACGACACTGGAGGCCAGGAGGGTCAGGGGAGACATGATAACGACATATAAAATACTGCGCAGATAGACACGGTGGACAAAGACAGGATGTTCCAGAGATGGGACACATACACAAGAGGTCACAATTGGAAGTTGAAGACTCGGATGAATCAAAGGGATGTTAGGAGTATTTCTTCAGTCATAGAGTAGTCAAGTCGTGGAAAGTCTAGAAAGTGAAGTAGTGGAGGCGGGAACCATACATAGTTTTAAGGCGAGGTATGATAAAGCTCATGGAGCAGGGAGAGAGAGGACCTAGTAGCAATCAGTGAAGAGGCGGGGCCAGGAGCTATGACTCGACCCCTTCAACCACAAATAGGTGAGTACAAATAGGTGAGTACATACACACACACACACACACACACACACACACACACACACACACACACACACAAACACACACACACACACACAGCAGCCAACATGGTTTCAGGGACGGGAAATCCTGTGTCACAAACCTACTGGAGTTCTATGACATGGTGACAGCAGTAAGACAAGAGAGAGAGGGGTGGGTGGATTGCATTTTCTTGGACTGCAAGAAGGCGTTTGACACAGTTCCACACAAGAGATTGGTGCAAAAAACTGGAGGACCAAGCAGGGATAACAGGGAAGGCACTACAATGGATCAGGGAATACTTGTCAGGAAGACAGCAGCGAGTCATGGTACGTGGCGAGGTGTCAGAGTGGGCACCTGTGACCAGCGGGGTTTCCCGCAGGGGTCAGTCCTAGGACCAGTGCTGTTTCTGGTATTTGTGAACGACATGACGGAAGGAATAGACTCTGAGGGTGCCCTGTTTGCAGATGACGTGAAGTTGATGAGAAGAATTCACTCGATCGAAGACCAGGCAGAACTACAAAGGGATCTGGACAGGCTGCAGACCTGGTCCAGCAATTGGCTCCTGGAGTTCAATCCCACCAAGTGCAAAGTCATGAAGATTGGGGAAGGGCAAAGAAGGCCGCAGACGGAGTACAGTCTAGGGGGTCAGAGACTACAAACCTCATCAAGGAAAAAGATCTTGGGGTGAGTATAACACCAGGCACATCTCCTGAAGCGCACATCAACAAATAACTGCTGCAGCATATGGGCGCCTAGCAAACCTCGAACAGCATTCCGACATCTTAATAAGGAATCATTCAGGACCCTGTACACCGTGTATGTTAGGCCCATATTGG
The DNA here is from genome assembly GCF_026875155.1 of Cherax quadricarinatus. Lineage (NCBI taxonomy): Eukaryota > Metazoa > Arthropoda > Malacostraca > Decapoda > Parastacidae > Cherax > Cherax quadricarinatus. The sequence continues at coordinate 9,911 of NW_026476701.1, forward strand.
AGTATGCGGCACAGTTTGGAACCCACACCTAGCCAAGCACGTGAAGAAACTAGAGAAAGTGCAAAGGTTTGCAACAAGACTAGTCCCAGAGCTACGAGGTATGTCCTACGAGGAGAGGTTAAGGGAAAACAACCTGACGAACTGGAGGACAGGAGAGATAGGGGGGACATGATAACGACATACAAATACTGAGAGGAATTGACAAGGTGGACAAAGACAGGATGTTCCAGAGATTGGACACAGTAAACAAGGGGACACAGTTGGAAGCTGAAGACACAGATGAATCACAGGGATGTTAGGGGAAATTTTTCAGCCAAGGTAGGGGGGTAAGTGGAATAGTTTGGGAAACGAGTAGTGGAGGGGCGGATCCATACATAGCTTTAAGCAGAGGTATGATAAAGCTCCGGCTCAGGGAGAAGGGCTATAGCGTCGTGAAAAGGGCGGGGCCAGGACTCGGACTCGACCCCGCAACCTCCCCAGGTGGAGACAGCTAGGTGGTAAACACACAAACACACATCCCACAACCCCAAGCCCCGACACACACCAAAAACACCAAAACAACAACCC
>NW_026476705.1:0-10282 GCF_026875155.1 Cherax quadricarinatus
CCTCAGAAATTTTGTGAGGGTTTTTTTTATTTTATTTTAAAAAGGGAATAGACAGAGGTATCGGATACCCCTTTGATTTCCAGTCAAATTGTTAGTGATTAAGATATTCTCCTTCTGTTATGTATATGTGTAATATAATTCTTTATAATTTAATATACAGTCCACCAAATTTATTTACCAGAATTCTTGTTGATGCATTTTCATTAGTAATAATAGGTCTAGAGCACTTGTGGATATGACAGTGGTAGGTATCGAAGGGGACATTTTTTGCGACCTAGGTGTCCCAAATTCCTACTTGTCTAACTGATAAATAATAATTATCTTTGTTCATTTACTGTTATGTACATAATGATAGATTCAGATAAATGCGATTTTCACAATGATGTTACAGTTCTCTATGCATAGGCTACAGGTTAAGTGCAACACTTTGAAAAGGAGTGGCCAAAAGTTACATGAATGACCGCTGCAAAGAAACCTATTTCTGCTGACACCAGTAGAGTGCTTGATACTGGCTTGATAAACTCTTGCTTGATGCACTACAAGCAAGCTCATGAGTTAATGATATTTCATATTTCCATGTTTAATAATTTCAGAGTGATAAGATGTAAAAATGTAGGAATTTCACTGCTGCTTCTGTCGAAACATTGAAGGCAGTATCCAGTAATAACCGTAATGCGGTGGAATTTATGCAGAGTAGTCTCAGAGAGCTTGTATATACTCAAGTCGGAGATATACTTCACATTTCGCAGGAAACCATGGCAGAACAGCAAGCCTCGCATCTTGATTAATGGATCAGCTTTATTATGGATTATTCCTTCGCCTAATCATGGGCACCATTAGTTACTTTGTTACTTATTTTAGAACAGCAATAATTTGAAAGTTGGAAGTTAGTAGTGTTTGCTCGATCATTAAGTAGTACAAGACTATATAGTCCAAAGGTTAGTAGTAGGCAGAATAGGGCTACTGAATCAAGAATGTCTCACCGGATGATTCTTACCAAGACTGTAGTTCTTACAATAACGCAGAACAAAAATAACTTATAGAGGTGATACGCCATGATATCCTTCATGCCATCGATTGTCTCAGTCTATATACACAGCAGCATCAAGTTCTTATAACAGAACTTAATGAAGCTCTCAAGGACGTGTGCTGTCAAACTGTAATTAAAAGGCACTACTTGGTAAACAAGCATGTAGAAGATCTTATAATTACCATACAAACTATTAAAATAGGTACACACTGATGTACTCGTGTAAATGTTATTTCAGAGGATGTCGAAGTGGAAAAAGACATTTATATATAGTTCAAGACATTTATTAGAGGTAACGTTTCGCTACGAGTGGCTTCATAAGTACAAAATCTGTCGAAGTCTTTCTGTTGCTTTCGCATCACTAGTACAAGCAAAAACTTTTAGTGAAAATGTTTAGTAATCAGATGTTCAAGGAAGAACTTTGATTCATGTTGGTACATCTCTTGCATAGAATAGCAAAATCATACCACATTTTAGCAACACATGCACTGAGTGGCTGTGACATTACTGCTTCTCGTTGAAGCATAAACAAGGAAGAGAGTGAAAGAATTTCAACTCTTATTGTTAGGGAAGCGACGGCAGATATTAGTGGCATCGCTCAACGAGCTTAAGAGGCACGTAATTTCCCCGTCTTCTAATAACATGTTCATGTTTCCACTATAATCTACCTCGTCCATAATTAAATGCCACTTAAAAATTCGTGAAAGCATATTATGGTAGAACTAAATGTCTGTCTGCAACGGAAGTGTGAATAAAATCATGGTCAGCAGAAATGGTACGAAATTGTTTTGCCTCCAAAACTTTCTTCACTATCACCGACAGAAGAAGCCTTTCTGGAAAATGTGAAGCATGAGCATTTCCAGGCCGGTGCCTGGAAAAGTTCTTTGAACAACACTCCCGCGTCAGATCCACTGCATTCCGGCTATTTCAAGAATGTTGCTTCCAAAGCTTGTTTCCAAGGCATTATTTTAGAATGCCTCTTTTAAATGGCCACAAAATTTTAGCATTTTTGTGTCCTACTTAGAGAGAGGTCAGTACATATTGTTCATGGAGAGTGATGGTGACATTTTTTAATTTTTAGTGTCTAAATAATGTAACACTTTTAATAATGCTCATGAGTGACTCTGGATCGAAGAATGTGAACTCATGCTCTCCTTCCTTGGGTCGAATCTGACTGCCTCATATTCCACACCTACTCTGTGACCCTTACTGGTTTAGTGTTTACCCCCCGATTAAAATAAAATACATAAATAACCCTCACATAGGAGAGAGGAGGTTACGAAGACGTTTCGGTCCGACTTGAACCATTTACAAAGTCATATTAACAGAAAGGAGAGAAAGAGGGAGTATATATAGGCCAGCAGACAGGCACGGGACAAGAGAGGTAGTGGGAAAGGAAGTAGAGAGATAGTGTTAGAGGTAGTAGTAGTAGTAGTGGAGTTAGTGGAAGACTTAAGAAAGAGGAGCACTGCAAAGGGAGCAAGGGGAACACAAAGGGTTAGAACGAAAACACAGGAGGGAAAAGAGGAAATAGGAAAGGGAAAGTGGGAGGAGAAAAAGAATCAGGTTAAGTCATGGGTGTTCTGAAGTTTGGAACATTTAACGATATAATGGAAAAGGAAAGTTGTATACAAGGAAAGTTGTATATAAGGGAGGATTCAACCAGACGACAACTGTGAAATTTAGAAGTTAGGTAGACAGTTTTAGCAGAAGACAAGTCAATAGGATGATTTTGATCTCTGACATGACAGAAAAGAGTATTGTTGGTGTCGGCAAGCCTAAGGATTCTCTCAGACCTCTGTCCTCCTGATTTTGACCTTGTTCAACGTTTCCGTGTCATCTGTCCCTGATATTCCTCTTCGTTCCATCATATCCTATAGAGGTTCTGCCTCTTATTCTCTTGCACCTTGGCTGGCCAAAATCCTCACTCCCTTTCTTTGAGCTTTTTCTCCTGCCCACCTCCGTCACTCTCAAGACTTCCTCGAATGTGTTCGCTCTCTTCCGCCCCGTGAGATACTTAGGCTTGACGTTGAGTCCCTCTTCACTAATGTCCCTCTTGACGATGTCCTCAGTTTTCTCGGAGAGAAGGCCGGTGAAGGGTTACTTCATCTCCCTATATTTACCGATGTCTTTCTTGATCTTATCCGCCTCTGTGTGGACTAATTCCTTTTCATTCCAAGGTAAACATTATTCTCAAACCTTCGATATGGCTATTGGTTCTCCTCTATCTCCTGTCCATGCTAATCTTTACATGGAATACTTCGAGACTGTTCTTCTTCCTACTATCGATGTGCGCCCTTCACTCTGGCTCTGCTATGTAGATGCCATCTTTGCTCTTTGACCCCATGACTCGAGTCATGAGGCCTATGCACAGTGGCATGTACAATCACTATTTTCCTTACCATGCTTTTTCTGTCAAGAAAAGTGCTCTTACTTCTATCTTTCTCCGTGCTCTCTGCATTTATGATCCTCAGTTACTTGAATCAGAAATTTCCACCCTTCGTAATTCATTTTCTCGTGTTGGTTACTCTTCCCATTTCTCACATGCTAAACGGACTTTCTTCTCTCCCAAACTCTCTGCTCCTGGGAACTCTCCTGTATTCTGCCTTCCCTATATTTCCAGTCTTTCTAATCTCAACAACTCTCCGTTCATTAAACATTAACTTACTTTTCACCAGAATAACACTCTTTGCACTAATCTAGTTCATAACTCTCCTCCCTCTAAAGACGCCCATGTGTCTACTCTTTTTTCTGTTCCTCTTGTCCTCTTAGTACTTTAGAGAAACTGACCATTCTGATTCTGAAAGACTTAGGGAGCACAAAAGCAGTGTTAGGCTTGCCGATACCAACAATGCTCTTTTCTGTCACGTTAGAGATTACAATCATCCTGTTGACTGGTCTTCTGCTAAAACTGTCTAACCTACTTCTAACTTTCACAGTTGCCGTCTGGTTGAATCCTCCCTTATACACAACTTTCCTTGTACGAATCTTAATCCTGGCTTCGTCTCTGTAGATGCCTTCCTTACCCATTACACTGTAAAATGCTCCAAACATCAGAACACCCGTGACTTAACCAGTTTCTTTGTTTTTTCTTCTCTCTCTTTCCCTTTCCTCCTTTTCCTTTGGGTTTTCTTTCTTCTGCCTTAGATGTTTGGTCCATTATTATTGCCTTCCTCCCTGTGTTTTCGTTCCTACCCTTTGTGTGCCCTTAGTTCCCTTGCAGTGCTGCTCTCTCTTAGCCTTCCACTGACTCCACCACTTCTACTACTGCCTCTACCACTGCCTCTCTTGTCCCGTCCCTGTCTGCTGGCCTGTGTGCGAGATATTTGTGTAGTGTTCCAGTCACGGTATTGTTCCTTTTTGTTATTTTAAATAAAGTTATTATGAACTGCATCCGTTTTATTTTCCTGATTCGTCTAAATAAATGGATGAAACCTCCCTTGACAAATTTTGTTGTATTCTGTGCAATAACTATAGAATGTCTCTTTAGGTCAGTTTTAAATAAATTCAAAGTTTTGCTTAAATTATATTTTTTTGTAACTTTTCAGGTGACCTTTTAATTAAACAATTTGGTTTGCCCTTACTGGAAAAAGTCTCCTTTACAAAAATAAGTCACGGTTTAACTTTACAAAAATAAGTCTCGGTTTAACTTTATCTGGTTTTCCTAGGTTAAAATTTCTTAATGCATTTTTATGTATGCATTAGATCTACAAGCCCTCAAGTCCTTTGAAAAAATGCATAGGAATATAGCGTATTTTATTGCTTATCTATCTATCTATCTATCTATCTATCTATCTATATATATATATATATATTATATATATATATATAATATATATATATATAATATATATATATATATATATATACCATTTTCAATTTGAATTCTGGCGTATTTTAGGATAATCGTCGCTCTGATATAGAGAGTATACCTCTTCAGTTTGGCTTCAAATTTATTGTTTCTTATCGGAAAGTATGTCATAATTTGCATTTTTTTATGTTGATGGAATAATTAGAATTGACGTAATAACCTGTGAATAATACTCCTGATTCGTCTCAGATCTCCAGGGTTAACATTTAACTAAATTAGAAACGTATGTCAATGTTTGTATTATTGCTTTTGCGCGCAATGACGCTCAGGAAACTAAAATTATATAATACTTGGATAGCTTAGGTAGTAGTAGTAGTAGTAGTATATTCGCCCGCCCGGGCATTTTCCAAGTGGTGGCCTGGCCTTGGCTCCCTTTTGCGGGAGTGTCACAGACTAATGTCTGTCATGGGAGGAGGTACAAGTACCCCCTTGTCTTTTGGGACTAGCTGTCCCCAGGCCTAGCCTCATTCCTCGTCCCAACGGGGCTCGGAGGGAGAAGCCATGCACCTCGGGCTGCCATAAACCCCGCTCGCACTGGGCTCGAAGGGTGTGGCAGGTGCATAGCAGCAGACGATGTCAGGAGGTTCAAAGGCAGCAAGCACTACAGGATCCTTAAGGAGTCTCCCCCGGCTTTAGACATTAAGTCCGAACGCTGGGGAAGCACAAGAATGCCTCTTGCTGTGAATGTTGCTGCTGTTAGCTCACTTGTGCTTTGCACTCTGGATAGCTTAGGTAAATAGATAAATGAACAGACGTAGGCTGCTCAGTAATGAACACAGCTGAATGAAAACAATAACTGAGATACAGAGTTAATAAGACATTGTCATGATACTGCAGTACAGAAGTAGACGACAACCGTACATAAAATAAATAGCAACGGCTAGCACCAGCAGATAATTAGTTTCAAACTCCACTCACATGTTGCATTTATTAGAGTGCCAAGCTAAAAGCATTATTCCTCAAAGGGGTTAAAGTTACCAGGGCCAAGGGGGGGGAGGGCAGGGGCTAAAAGTAAGTGATAATGGACCGTTAATTTTTTTAATGTGAGCTGGACATAAAGCTGGCATTACTTAACTTATCACGCCTCACCATCTCTCCCTTACTCAACCTTCCCCACATCACCTACATCTTCCTTACTCAAGCTTCACCACATCACCTACATCTTCCTTACTCAAGCTTCACCACATCACCTACATCTTCCTTAATCAAGCTTCACCACATCAGCTACGTCTTTCTTACTCAAGCTTCACAACATCAGCTACATCTCCTTTTCTCATACTTCACCACATCAGCTACATCTTCCTTAGTCAAGCTTCACCACATCACCTACATCTTTCTTACTCAAGCTTCACCACATCAGCTACATCTCCTTTACTCATACTTCCCCACATCACCTACATCTTCTTTACTCAAGCTTCACAACAGTGCCACGATCACAAGTGCAAAGAAAATGTTAGGATGGATAATGAGAACGTTCAAAACGAGAGATGCCAAGCCAATGATGATCCTTTTCAAATCACTTGTTCTCTCTAGGCTGGAATACTGCTGTACATTAACATCTCCATTCAAAGCAGGTGAAATTGCAGATCTAGAAAATGTACAGAGAACCTTTACTGGACGTATAAGTTCTGTCAAGTACCTTAACTACTGGGAACGCTTGGAAGCACTTGACTTGTACTCGTTGGAACGCAGGAGAGAGAGATGTATCATAATCTACACTTGGAAAATCCTAGAAGGAATAGTCCCAAATCTGCACACAGAAATCACTCCCTACGAAAGTAAAAAACTGAGCTGGCGATGCAAAATACCATCAATTAAAAGTAGAAATGCTATTGGTACACTAAGAGAAAACACCATAAATGTCCGGGGCCCAAGACTGTTCAACAGCCTCCCACCAAGCATAAGGAGAATTGTCAATAAACCCCTGGCTGCCTTCAAGAGAGAGCTGGACGGATACCTATAACCAGCTTGTTTGGTGTTGCTGGAATTGGGTGTGTTAATGATACGTCTTCTGAGGCTTTACTTTATTTGAAAAGTCGTGGTGGGTACACAGGCTTGTGTGTTATGTGCCCATAGCCCAGGAGGGCCATGCTCACGAGGGAGAGAGCGAGTATACTTGTTGACTGCTGCTGAGCCACTGAGTGAGTGCTCGAGTGGAGGTGGGACCAGCGTCCCACTGACCTGGGCAGGCAAGAGAGGGCAGCACCCGAGTGCAGCGGAAATATGAACTAAGCTGGCAGGGCAGCATAGGCTGGGTGTCTGTGCAGACAGTCACAGGCTGTCTACATACGCTCGGCCCCCTACCTCGCCGACAATACTGGTGGTAAAAAAAACTCTATCTCTCTCTCTCGTAGGAACAGGGCACAGAACACAAAATAAAAAACATGTTTATATACATATGGACATCGAAAAAAAACTTCCTACAGGGAGGGAAAAAAAAAAGTGGGGTGTGCTAAACATTTTGGTCATAGGCAGTGAGCGTCACGTAACGGGGTACGATCTCCTCTGGAACAAGCAGTCATGAAAAGTCATTGCAGGTTTCACTCAACCTGGGGCCCTCGAGTGAGGCATCGTCAAAACTCGGCAACTGGGCAGGAATTCTGGCAAGTGACTCAGGAGACACTTCTTGACTGTACTGTCGCTGGGCTGTCCTGCCTGCGAGTGTGGAATAATTTGTGGACGAGTCGTGGCAGAGATGACTGGGAAAAACATTTTGGGAGTCGTAACATCATACCCAGACTGCAGTGAGCGAAGCTAGCAGTCAAAGAAAACACTTCTTTGTGCAGGCGCTCACTGAAGCTATGACACGAGACTGACACAGCGCCTGCCGACATGGCTAACTGCGGTTTGACGAGTGTCATTCTCTCGGCAGTTGGAGTTATAGCAGAAGTTAGTCTAAGCGCCCCCAGACTTGTTTCTCTACATATAACTGCACTCTGAAGGTCTGGAGCTGAAGTGAAACAAATCTCGATGGGATTCATAGCAGGTACGATTCTGCAGAACATCTATGAGCGACAAGCATAAGAGCTTTCGGTCATAGAGTCTCAAAACTCCAGCCCGTCGCGCTAGCCACTAGACCAGCTAGCCACAATAAGATTTATCCAACTAGGTATATTTCTACACCATAGGAAAGTTAGCACAGGCACCTCTGTGACCACAAATGCAAGTTTTTTACAGACGAATCTCCAGCTAGCGTGGCCGTGACGAACTCTAGCTCAAGTCCCTTCACTGCCGTCAACATGACTTAAGAAATCGTAATGACACGATTGCAAATAAACCATACCCCCGGCCGGGATTGAACCCCCGGTCATAGAGTCTCAAACTCCACCCGTCGCGCTAGCCACTAGACCAGCTAGCCACAATAAGATTTTATCCAACATGGGATATTTCTACACCATAGGAAAGTTAGCACAGGCACCTCTGTGACCACAAATTTCAAGTTTTTACAGACGAATCTCCAGCTAGCGTGGCCGTGACGAACTCTAGCTCAAGTCCCTTCACTGCCGTCAACATGACTTAAGAAATCGTAATGACCACGATTGCAAATAAACCAACCCCCGGCCGGGATTGAACCCGCGGTCATAGAGTCTCAAAACTCCAGCCCGTCGCGCTAGCCCCTAGACCAGCTAGCCACAATAAGATTCAAACCAACTAGGTTTTTTTCTCACCCCTAGGAAAGTTAGCACAGGCACCTCTGTGACCACAAATGTTTACGGCAGTGAAGGGACTTTGAGCTAGAGTTCGTCACGGCACGCTAGTGGAGATTCGTCTGTAAAAAATTGCATTTGTGGTCACAGAGGTGCTGGGGCTAACTTTCCTATGGTGTAGAAATATACCTAGTTGGATGAATCTTATTGTGGCTAGCTGGTCTAGTGGCTAGCGGGGACGGGCTGGAGTTTTGAGACTCTATGACCGCGGGTTCAATCCCGGCCGGGGGTATGGTTTTTTTGCAAACGTGTCATTACGATTTCTTAAGTCATGTTGACGGCCGTGAAGGGACTTGAGCTAGAGTTCGTCACGGCCACGTAGCTGGAGATTCGTTCTGTAAAAACTTGCATTTGTGGTCACAGAGGTGCCTGTGCTAACTTTCCTATGGTGTAGAAATATACCTAGTTGGATGAATCTTATTGTGGCTAGCTGGTCTAGTGGCTAGCGCGACGGGCTGGAGTTTTGAGACTCTATGACCGCGGGTTCCAATCCCGGCCGGGGTATGGTTTATTTGCAATCGTGTCATTACGATTTCTTAAGTCATGTTGACGGCAGTGAAGGGACTTGAGCTAGAGTTCGTCACGGCCACGCTAGCTGGAGATTCGTCTGTAAAAACTTGCATTTGTGGTCACAGAGGTGCCTGTGCTAACTTTCCTATGGTGTAGAAATATACCTAGTTGGATGAATCTTATTGTGGCTAGCTGGTCTAGTGGCTAGCGCGACGGGCTGGAGTTTTGAGACTCTATGACCGCGGGTTCAATCCCGGCCGGGGGTATGGTTTATTTGCAATCGTGTCATTACGATTTCTTAAGTCATAAGAGCTTTCTGTACAAAGGGGCTCATACACTCAGCTGACTAATATCAGCTGTCAAACGCACTGGTCACAACGGGTGACAGGCAACAAAAAGCTACACAGGGGTCTGGGCTCAAGACCACACTGGACACACGGAAAACTTTACACACCCCCGTGGTACATGTGGTACAACATGGCTTAAACTAGCAAATGACGCTTTTTGGTGCACAAAATTGACTCTAAGCCATACACTAACATGTGAGAACACTGACTGAGAGGAAGTAATTAACATGACATATATCTTCACTCAACCTTCTCGACAATACTGACATAATTACTGAAACACTTGATGTGACATCATGTGATGTCAGGCGTGACGTAGCGAGGTGACGTCAGGCAGACATCGTGACGTCGGGGAGCAGCATCGGTAGCTCACGTGGCTCGTTGATCCACGTGGCTTCGTCCACACCTCACGTGACATTGGGATCCACGTGGTGTCGTGATCTACGTGGCATGCTGATCCACATGGCTTGTTGATCCATGTGGCTTGCTGATCCACGTGGCTTGCTGATCCACATGGCTTCGAGTGGCCTTGGTCACTCGGATACACAGCTCTGGCACTGAATTCACACGGAAAACAGCAGAAAACACAGCAGAGGGAGTGAGTACATAGTGGTGGAATGCGGTGTGGTGGCGAGGAGCGTGGGTGAGTGTAGCATGGGCGAGGTGAGGAAACGGCCATTTCCACTCTCTTCTCTCAAACACAGAGACACACACACTGGAGGCAGAAATCACCACAAAACTCACCTCTGGCTTGCTGAAATAGCTGTGCTGAGGTGAACAAAAACGCAGAAATACAATGACCGAACACGTGACTTTG
>NW_026476707.1:0-10143 GCF_026875155.1 Cherax quadricarinatus
CCTTAGTTCCAACCCTACAGAAATAAGGTTTAGAATTCCATAGAAAAAAGAAAGAGATCATTGATAATAAAAAGGGGTGCGAACACCGCCGGGTCAGGTTGTACAAAAAACCCAAATCAACCATCTCTTCTATTGTGGCAAGAAAAGGGCAATCAAGGAAGCTGTTCTTGCCAAAGGTTTAACTGTGTTTTCGAAACAAAGATCGCAAGTGATGGAAGATTTGGAAACCTTATTGGTGTGGATAAATGAAAACACTAGCGGGAATAGCGTCTCTCAAGCGATCATATGTAAAAGGGCAGAAGTTCATGAGGGATTTAATTAAAAAAGGGGCCGCAACTAGTGATGATGTAGTGAATTTAAGGCCAAAAAGGGTTTGGTTTTGAGAGATTTAAGAAGCGTAGTGGCATACAAGTAATACGGCAGGGGAGGCTGCCAGTTTGGACCACAAAGCCTGAAAAATAGTGCAGGAATTCAAGGATACAAAAAACGGAAGATGAAACCTGAACAATTTTAATGTGATAAACACCGTTCGGGAAGAAAACCCAAAGCAGGCCCAAACATTACTCAGGGGGGAAAAGGCACTCCCGGGACAAAGCCTATAAAGACGGCTACTTTTTGATGGTCCAAATGCAGGGGTTGATTGAAAGTTAACCTTTTTAGTGTACCTTGAAACTCCCAGAGCGTTCAGGCAAAAGAATGCCCCAAAGGGAAAATTTTGTGTGGCTGGGAGGCAAACAGTAAGGCAGGGGTCACAGGAATTTTTCATAAGGGTTACACCATGCATTTGCCCCCAATGGAAAGTTTACCTAACTGAAAAAAATTTAAATTTAAGTCCTCCGGTGTTAGAAATGCCCCGGGTCATCCTCAATGGCAGAGCGTTTTAAAGGGGGACATGACTTCATTAAGGTGAAGTTTTCCTCCTAATACCACTCCCTCCTGCACCCCCCATGACCAGCAGGTTTTTTTCCAAACTCAAAAACTGTACACAAAAGCATTTTTCAAAATGCTTTGAAGTGACCAAGACCTCGCTGATCAAAAGAGTTTTGAAGGATCACTTTATATCCCAATTGTGAAAACCCTTTAAGTAGGTTTTGGGAGGGAGTGACTAAGAGAACCTTGAACTCTGCTGGAAGAAACTGTGGCCAGAATGGTAGACAAAAGGGATTTTGAAGGTTTGGGGCTAACCCTGAGAGGATTACCAGTTGGGGAAATCAATTGTGGCATTGGGGAAGCCCTTTGGGGTTGGAGTTGTGGGGATGAGGGGAAATTTTGGTGGAGGGGGACATGAAAACAACCACTGTGAGCTGAAGATCAACTTCAAAAAAGGGGCCAGACCTGGGGAAACGGGCAAAGGAGGGGAAGAAATTGAAGGAATTGCCTACTTCAAAGTTAAGGAAATTTGCAAATGGCTTAAGTGAAAAACCTTTTTTTGATGAAAATCACCCCCACACAGCTATTGCAACGGCTGGTACTTTACAAAGACAAATTTTTTGAACCACTTTAAAAATCATAAAGGAACGAGAGGTACAGGCCACATGGCAGATAGTTTTGCAAAGAAGTCCCGTGACTCTGAACTGGGCCCAGTGGGATTAAAAAAAAGAAGGGGAATAACCCCCGAAAAGGACTTTCCTCCTCAAGTCTTAAAGGAAGGGATTCCCCCTTTTAAAAAACTAAAACTCTCTCTCCCCCCCCCACCCATCAATCATCACCAGATCTTCAAAAAAAATAAGTCATGTAATTGTGCAGCCTTTTTATTTTTGTGACAAAATTAACTTTTTTTTTGGGAAAAAAATTTTTTTTTTTATACTTTTGGGGTCTTGCACGGGTTAATTTTATTCCCTTTTTTCTTAGGGGGGAAAATCATTCACAAGGAACATTTCGCATAACAGCCAGCCCTCTTGCACGGGTTAAGGTCGCTAGCGGGGTCCCCCGTATACAAAAGATGATGAAGTAAAACATTTTCCCCAAAGTTGCACGGTCTAATTTTTCACTTGTCGGGACTGTATACCATTCAGTACTAGTCAAAACACTGCAATACATGGGAATCTTGGTTCAGAACACACAAAATGCGTGCTAAAGGAATAACAAAAAGTCGGTCGATGGGTCATAAATTTTCCTCACAACAAACCAGAGAGTAGTCGCAAAAGAGTAAAGTCCGGGAGCTACGGGGGAAAAGCTCTGTTCCACAAGGCACAGACCGCCCCATCTGTCCCATCCCATATCCGACATAGACAAGGATGTCAGCCACAGACCGGTCTTTCCTTTTAATGACACCCCAATCTGCATAAGGTCTTCCCGTGCAACACTGCAAGGCTCCAGGGGACATCAACCAAATTTTCATGGGGTGCAGAAAACAATATGAATTCAGATGAGAAATTCAATTTCTCGATATGGAAACACGAGGGAAATTAAATCTTTATCAGAGTAAAAACAAATTCTGGCCCAAAATAAAGGGGAAACACCAACGCAAAGACCTGGGGTGATCTGTCGGAGGTCCACCTTCAAGGACCTTTAAAATTGTATCAAACGCATCTGCTAGAAAAATTAAAAGGATGGATAATGAAAACCTTCAAACAAGGGAGGCCAAGCCCATGATGAAAACTCTTCAGGTCACTTGTTCTATCTAGACGGAATATTGCTCCCACACTAACAGCACCTTTCAAGCAGGTGAAATTGCTGACCTAGAAAATGTACAGAGAACCTTCACGGCGCGCATAACGGAGATAAAACACCTCAATTACTGGGAGCGCTTGAGGTTCCTAAACCTGTATTCCCGGGAACGCAGGCGGGAGAGATACATGATTAAATACACCGGAAAATCCAAGAGGGACTAGTACCGAACTTGCACACGAAAACACTCACTACAAAAGCAAAAGACTTAGCAACGATGCAACATCCCCCCAAAAAAAGCAGGGTGTCACTAGCACGTTAAAAACCCAAACCAATAAGTGTCAGGGGCCCGAGACTGTTCAACTGCCTCCCAGCATACTAAGGGGATTACCAACAGACCCCTGGCAGTCTTCAAGCTGGCACTGGACAAGCACCTAAAGTGGGTTCCTGACCAGCCGGGCTGTGGCTCGTACTTTGGGTTTTTGCGTGCAGCCAGCAGCAACAAGCCTGGTTGAATCAGGCTCTGATCCACCAGGAGGCCTGGTCACAGACCGGGCGTTGACCCCGGAACTCTCTCCAGGTAAACTCCAGGTATCTACATAACCTTCTTCATGCTACTACTACTACTGCCACAACTAACTGGTACCTTGGGTATGACTTACTTCCACTGGGGAATCCTGCCTACAATTGACTATGCCTTGTCTCTACCCATCCCCTTCCACCTGTCGTCAGAAAATGAAGCGCCAGCTTCTTGCTTGTGCTCCAGAATCTTCACAACTATGGTGCTCTCACACTGAGTATTACCTAATCTTTTGTATATAGTTTTTTCTGTCTTCCAATTAAGCTTGAATTTAAATTGATAAAGCCATTGGATGGCAAAACATCTACAATAAGACACCTAGATGTTGCACATGTCAAATTTTCAACACTTATAGATGATGACACAAACTCCCCATAGCATAATTGGGATGAAAACTTTGGTATATTTAAATACAGATTGAAGGGGTACATGCTTGGAGTGGGTGAGTGTGAGTTGGTCCTGCCTAACATGGGTCAACAGGCCTGCTGCAGTGTTCCTTCAGTCATGCTCTTAAAACAGTAAATTTACATTAATCACAATAGATCTTGCTTGCTACTGGTTGATGAGGAAAGGGCATATTATTATTTATGATAATGATTGGCCCAGTGTGTGAAATGACTAATGTGTGACTGGTCATGCGGTTGCATGTGATTGAATACTGTTGATTTGCCTTCCATGCTACTTTTTAACCAAAAAAAGGATATCTTCCATAATAATTATCTGCAATGTTATTATATGCTGTTCAAACTTAGTTTAAAGGGCTTAGTTTCAACCAGACCTAAAGTCAATATTGACCTCAGCAGACAGCTAGACACCCTTCTTGAAAGATGGATAAATTAGTATATATCAGGAGAAGCACTAAACCAGTAGGTGTCAATAGTACCAAACCCTCTGATAAAATTTTGAGTTTTTCTACTCCCAGACCCTGAATAAGAGAAAATCGGCTTTAATAAAAAGGGAGGGTTTGGGTCTAATTTCTTGGATCAAAAAATCATTCACCAGAATCAAGGCACAACCCTTGAAGCTTGGATAGAGCTATGGACACAAACAGGAAAAAATATGCACCAATAGCCCAGGAATTACCATGATATGAACACTCATCATGGTAAAACACTCAACAGGGGTAAAGCACTCCCCAGTGATAAAGTACTCACCACTAGTAAAAAAAAACATACCACTGGAAAAAACACTAGTGTAAAGTACTCACCACTGGTAAAACACCACTGGTAAAACACCCCACTGGTAAAACACCTTTGGGTAAAACACCCCACTGGTAAAACACCATTGGTAAAACACCCCACTGGTAAACCAAACACCATTGGTAAAACCCCCCACTGGTAAACCAAACACCACTGGTAAAACACCGCACTGGTAAAAAAAAACACCACTGGTAAAACAAACACCACTGGTAAAACACACCACTGGTAAAACACCATTGGTAAAACACCACTGGTAAAACCCATTGGTAAAACACACCACTGGTAAAACACCATTGGTAAAACACACCACTGGTAAACAAAACACCATTGGTAAAACACACTACGGGTAAAACAAACACCATTGGTAAAACACACCACTGGTAAAACACTTTAGTCCACACATCAACATGGTACATTTCGAGCAAATAAACGAAATTTTAAAGACTTAGTTGTGTAGGGAGGCGGGAGAGCTCGTACCCTGACCTTGATGTCACCACTAGTGGCTTCCTAAACCCCCACCTCACCTCAGATGCCCCCAAAAACTCCCTAAATATCACTACACACACAACCCCCAGGCACCAGATACTCACCATGATGACTCTAGCATCTCAAGACATGCCTCGAGCAGCGGCGTGCGACACGATGGACATATTTCAAAAATTCCTGCTTTGTTTTGGACCTCCATACATCCACCGGCGAAAGCCCCTCCAACCACTCACTAAATGTCGATATTATAACTGCTATTCACAGCATTCCTTTACTACTTGTCTTAAAATCCCGCTTTTCGCCTCGTAGTCCTTCATGTACCTTCGATTTCAGCCTATGGCGACTCCTATCAAAATATGCAATGTTGATGCGGGGTCATTATTATCAGAGTACAGCGTTTGGTGAAGTTTGGGTTTGCGATTCACTTTAACTGATAATGTTAAAACATATTACGCTCGGATCGTCTTTAATGCTCGAAATCATTAATTTTTCAAATATATGACTAAAATGTCCGTAAAATATTTATTTACTGACAGAAAATAAGCTAAAAATTAAATAAGTAATTATTGAATCGAAAAACCCAAAGGAAAATGGTCAAAATTCAAACAAGAAAATATACTAGTGGGGGACTAAATAATTCCTCTAATGAAATCATAGCTTTTTATTTATTTTTTAACAGGGGAAAGCGCTAAAACCGTAGGGACCATAAAACGCCTGGAGATTAGGACCCCAATGAAATAAGTCACTCCCTCTGATTTTTTTGGGGTTATCCTGGGGTTCTCTACACATATGCTGCTATGAAATGATAATTCATGTAACTGTATTTGTGTATACCTGAATAAATTTACTTACCTACTTACTTAGGAGTTATTCAGGGCCGCCCCCGGGAAAGGGTTTTCCTGGTATCAAGAGCCCTCTCCAGCACAAGGCACCTTCCCTGTGGGGCAGTCACATAGAAACGAGAGAAATCTGGGTAAAATTTTTTCAGCTTCATTGATATTTCCTTAATATTATATTAGTTTCAGAATGACTTATTTATAAATGTGTATAAGAAATAACATTCCTACAACACAAACGTTGGGTTAAATATAAAGTAAATAGTCTAGTTAGATTATGTAAGTTTATTCAGGTATTCACAAAACAGTTACACAGATTATGATACATGGCAGCATATTTAATTATCATTATTATATGATTATTATTATTATGATTATTATTATTTATTATGATTATTATTGTGTAGAGATCCTAGGATAACCCAGAAAACGTCAGACAGAGTGACTCATTTCCCTTGGAATCCTTTTTAAGCATACAGATACCTTATTCTTATTATAATTAGGGAAGTGCTAAATCAATAGGAGTTATACAGCACCGGGGAACGAGAAGTAAACAGATTCGATCCACAAAATGTGGAATCAGGTCCAGTTCCTCGGATCCAGAGACCTTAACTATTATCAAGGAACCTCCTTGGATAATATATAAATATAGACTAAGAAATGTTTCTTGTTACACAATGACAATATTGACAGTTTGATGCACAAGATATTGGGTACAAGGAAAAAGGATGATAGAGGAAATGATTAATTTTCAGAGGGTCGGGAGGTCTTTTTTGGCACAGAGTGCCCAATAAGGGGAACCTATTGGTTAGTTTAATGTGTTTATTATGCACCCCATACCTTCCTGTGGGTGTAGTCAAAAGATTACTGAGGTATATAATGGGTCCAGGACTGGACCCCAAAGTTTTGATAGCTGAACAAGTTACAAAGGTAAAGAACCTGTGCAGATCTGGGCAAAATCATGACAAGTTACAAAGGTAATGAACCATCTATACGTGTATACATGGTTAGTTATGAACAAATTACAAAGTAATGACCCTTCACACGTCCACACATGGTCCACAGTTGTAATAAGTACAAATATTAATTGGGTCACACACACACAATCGTGCACACATGAGCGTGCACACACACCACTGCAAGAAGGCCTTCGACAGTTCCTCACAAAAAGTTAGTACAGACGCTAGACGAACAGGTACATTTTAACAGGAGGGGCACTGCAATGGATCAGAGAATACCTAACAGGGAGGCAACAGCGAGTCATGGTCCATGATGAGTATCACAGTGGGCGCCAGTGACGAGCGGGGTTCCACAGGGGTCATCCTGGACCAGTGCTATTCTTGGTATATGTGAACGCATGACCGTAGGGATAGACCAGAAGTGTTCCTGTTTGCAGATGATGTGAAGTTAATGAGGAGAATAAATCAGATGCGGACCAGACAGGTTACAAAGAGGGGCCTGGACAAGCTGGATATGGTCCAGCAACTGGCTCCTTGAATTTAACCCCCAAATGCAAAGTCTGAAGATCGGAGAAGGGCAAAGAAGAACGCAGACAGAGTATAGGCTTAGGAGGCCAAAGACCCGCAAACCTCACTCAAGCAGAAAGAACTAGGGGTGAGTATAGTACCGATACATTGCCAGAAGCACATTAACCAAGGGAACTGCTGTGGCATATGGGCGCCTGGCAAACCTGAGAATAGTGTTCCGTACCTCAGTAAGGAATCAATCAAGACTTTATACACTGTGTACGTCAGCCCATACTGGAGTATCAGTACCAGTTTGGAACCCACACCTGGTCAGACACAAACTGTGGAAATTGCATTTATCTGAATGTAACTCATTATGTACATAACAGTAAATTTATAACAAAGATAATTATTATTTATCAATGTTACTAGACAAGTAGAAATTTGTGACACCTCGGTCGCAAAAAAATGTCCCCCTTCGATACTGCCACTGTCATAACCACAAGTTACTCTGGACCTATTAATTAAATGAATTATACTCAGGAATTCTGGTAAATATATAAATTTATGGACTGTAAAATTAAAAAAAAGATTATATATAAACACAATTACATAACAGAAGGAAAATATATCTTAATATCACCACCAATTTGACTGGATATTAAGTTGTATCATACTCAGAAAAACCTCACTAACTAAATTATGAAAACACTGGCCAAATTATACACAAATCTAGAGAGCTTATCTGAGGTTCCTGGGGCTGTCTTGTCCAGTCGTTGATACTCAAGTTATGCAGGAATGCATGTCCAACAATTTCGCCTCCTATTTGAGAGGTGTCAGCCCAATATCAACCTCTAGAGCACGAACATTCCTTCCATCAACACCAACGTTGTACACAATTCAAAACCAAGATGGCGAGAGTCCGTCTGCCCAGATGCAGGCTTTCCGTTTTCTAGGGCATAAATATTATTAAATACAGTATTTACCATCTATTTCCATAAAAAATTCTGAATTTTTTGGAAAATATATGCAGTATTTTCCACACTGCGGCCAGCCGGAGTTCGTTGCTAAACGCCTCAAATTACTCCTTCCTTTAGGGATGATTCCAGCCAGTTCTGGGGTTTAGTGGCTGTTCTCCTAGTAGGTCTTGCTACGATTTCATTTTCCAGCATCACTTGGTCAGTGTTATCTTTCCCTATCACTTGGGGTCACTTTCCCTCAGATTTTTATTTACGTTTGATTGAACACCTAACTCCAAGGGAATCAAAATTATTAATTTGTGTGTAAACTTTCCTGGCCACAACACAACACTTTGACATTCCTGACAACCTTTTGTATCTGGGTACAATGTCCCAAAACTTTGCCCAGAGGCCACAATGTTCGATGTTGTTCAGTGTCAATTAACACAATGTCACCTGGTTGAATGGTCTGTCGATTTACTGCCTCTGTCGCACCATAAAAGTGTTCACGTAGTGTAAAAAATATTCCTTACGCCACACATTAGACCAATGATCAATTACTTTATTTAACTTTTAAATTTAATTACACAACACTGCCACATCATTGTAATCTTCATCCCCTTTCTTTTGGATATCTCTATAGACAGGGCAGCTTCCAATTTCCTTCCACATATTAGGTGAGAAGGTGTTAATACATCTGCATCAGGGGTATCACGCATGTACGAGAGAGGCCTATTTATTTATACGATTTTCTGCCTCCACTAACACTGCACGGAATTCTTCCAAATTAATTCTCTTCAAATTCAAATTCAAATTCAAAGTTTATTCTCTATAAGGATTACAATGCTGAGTTTTACAGAAATTTGGTTATTGTGTTTTACATGTAGTAAAATAGTGATTACAGAGTGTACCACTAGAACGCTTAGCATGGCCCAGGCATTTCGGGCAGACTTAGTTTTATTCTTAATTGTAAAATATTGCAAATTATGAGGTAAGTTTTGGGATTATGGCTAAGTGACTAAATACTAGTTTGTGAGTTTAGCAATGTAAATGCTTTTTTTTTGGCACAGTACATAGTTTCAGTATTGGAGTATCACAGGATTCATTATTTTAAGATTGAGATTAATATTTTCTGTTTATGGTCAAATGAGTAAATGAGTGTAAGTGTGAACCACCAGGTGGTATTCGTGCAGTTAGTTGACAGGGTGTATATCAGGGGGATAAGATGTTTTCTAATGGTAGTTTTGAAGGTGATGAATTTTGTCTGCAGTTCTAGAGTTCTCAGGTAGGGATTCCAGATTTTAGGGGCCCTTTTACATACATTGAATTTTTGTAAAGGTTTAGTCGGACACGGGGGAAAGTCGTAGAGATGTTTGTGTCTGGTGTTATGCCTGTGGGTTCTGTCACAACTACAAGAAAGCGTTTTAGGTCAAGGTTGATATTAGAGTTTAAGGCCCTGTAGATGTAGATTGCCAGTAGTAAATGTGGATGTACTGAACAGGGAGTAAGTTTAGGTCTATGAAGAGTGGGGGGTGTGTTGCCAGGGATGGGATTTAGTGATTATTCTTACTGCAGCTTTTTGTTGGGGTTTTTTATTGGCTTTAGGTGTGTTGCTGCAGTTGATCCCCAAGCACAAATAGCATAGGTGAGGTATGGATAAATAAGTGAGTGGTATAGTGTGAGAAGGGCATTTTGGCGGCACGTAGTATCGTATCTTGGGGAGGATCCCAACCGTTTGGATACTTTTTTGGTTATATCTGGATATGGGTGCTGAAAATCAGGTTTTGTCAAGGTATAAGCCTAGGAATTTGCCCCCATTATTTCTGGGAATTAGAGTGTTGTCAATCTTAATGTTAATTTGTGCATCTCCTGCCGCTACCAAACATAATACATGTATAGTAAATTTTTGTAGGGTTTAAACATAAGTTTTTTGGCTGTCTCCAAAAACGATTTTTGTCGCTCCTATTACGTGGGGTTAGGGTGGCAAGATTAGGGGGGAGAGAATAA
>NW_026476708.1:0-10383 GCF_026875155.1 Cherax quadricarinatus
CCAAAGTGATGAGGGTAGCAAATAATTTAAGTAATGAAAAATTAGATATCAGATTTGGAAGGAGGGAGTATGGAAAAAGCGAATGTGTTCAGATACTTGGGAGTGGACTTGTCGGCAGATAGGTACATAAGGTAGTAGGTTGGTAGACAGCAACCACCCAGGGAAGTACTACCGTCCTGCCAGATGGCTGTGAAACAGAAACCTGTAACTGTTTTACATGATGGTAGGATTGCTGGTGTCTCTTTCTGTCTCATAAACACGCTAGATAACAGGGATATCTTGCTACTCCTACTTACACTTTGGTCACACTTCACAGACACGCACATGCATATATACACCTACCATACGACTTACGACCTGCTCGACTTACGACCACTCGACTTACGACTGTGTTTTTTTATGCCAAATTTCTGGGAAATAAACAACTATTTGCGTTGTACACAGTGTTTATCCTAAACCTTACAGTATAAAATACAGTACTGACAACATAAAAAGTAAAGTAAAACATGAAATACCAAAATAAAACAATAAAATAAAGTCATTACAAAAATGTTTTGTTGATATTCAGTAGTAAAGTTCGACTTACGACCATTTCGACTTACGACCGGTTTCTCGGAACCGAACTCGGTCATAAGTTGGATGGTAGGTGTATATACATACATCTAGGGTTTTCTCCTTTTTCTAAATAGCTCTTGTTCTTTATTTCTTCTGTTGTCCATGGGGAAGTGGAAAAGAATCTTTCCTCCGTAAGCCATGCGTGTCGTATGAGGCGACCAAAATGCCAGGAGCAATGGGCTAGTAACCCCTTCTCCTGTAAACATTTACTAAAAAAGAGAAGAAGAAAACTTTATAAAACTGGGATGCTTGAATGTACGTGGATGTAGTGGGGATGACAAGAAACAGATGATTGCTGATGTTAAGAATGAAAGAAGTTGGATGTCCTGGCCCTAAGCAAAACAAAGCTGAAGGGGGTAGGGGAGTTTTGGTGGGGGGAAATAAATGGGATTAAATCTGGAGTATCTGAGAGAGTTAGAGCTAAGGAAGGGGTAGCAATAATGTTGAAGGATCCGTTATGGAAGGAGAAAAGAGAATATGAATGTGTAAATTCAAGGATTATGTGGATTAAAGTAAAGGTTGGATGTGAAAAGTGGGTCATAATAAGCGTGTATGCACCTGGAGAAGAGAGGAATGTAGAGGGGGAGAGAGATTTTGGGAGATGTTAAGTGAATGTATAGGAACCTTTGAACCAGTGAGAGAGTAATTGTGGTTGGGGACCTGAATGCTAAAGTAGGAGAAACTTTTAGAGAGGGTGTGGTAAGTAAGTTTGGGGTGCCAGGTGTAAATGATAATGGGAGCCCTTTGATTGAACTTTGTATAGAAAGGAGTTTAGTTATAGGTAATACATATTTTAAGAAAAAGAGGATAAATAAGTATACAAGATTTGATGTAGGGCGAAATGACAGTAGTTTGTTGGATTATGTATTGGTAGATAAAAAACTGTTGAGTAGACTTCAGATTGTACATGTTTATAGAGGGGCCACAGATATATCAGATCACTTTTTAGTTGTAGCTACCCTGAGAGTAAAAGGTAGATGGGATACAAGGAGAATAGAAGCATCAGGGAAGAGAGAGGTGAAGGTTTATAAACTAAAAGAGGAGGCAGTTAGGGTAAGATATAAACAGCTATTGGAGGATAGATGGACTAATGAGAGCAAGGCAATGGGGTTAAAGAGGTATGGGGTAGGTTTAAAAATGTAGTGTTAGAGTGTTCAGCAGAAGTTTGTGGTTACAGGAAAGTGGGTGTGGGAGGGAAGAGGAGCGATTGGTGGAATGATGATGTAAAGAGAGTAGTAAGGGAGAAAAAGTTAGCATATGAGAAGTTTTTACAAAGTAGAAGTGATGCAAGGAGGGAAGAGTATATGGAGAAAAAGAGAGAGGTTAAGAGAGTTGCAAAGCAGTGTAAAAAGAGAGCAAATGAGAGAGTGGGTGAGATGTTATCAACAAATTTTGTTGAAAATAAGAAAAAGTTTTGGAATGAGATTAACAAGTTGAGGAAGCCTAGAGAACAAATGGATTTGTCAGTTAAAAATAGGAGAGGAGAGTTATTAAATGGAGAGTTAGAGGTATTGGAAGATGGAGGGAATATTTTGAGGAATTGTTAAATGTTGATGAAGATAGGGAAGCTGTGATTTCATGTATAGGGCAAGGAGGAATAACATCTTGTAGGAGTGAGGAAGAGTCAGTTGTGGGTGTGGGGGAAGTTCGTGAGCAGTAGGTAAAATGAAAGGGGGTAAGGCAGCTGGGATTGATGGGATAAAGATAAATGATTAAAAGCAGGTAGGGATATAGTTTTGGAGTGTTTGGTGCTATTGATTTAATAAATTATGAAGAAGGTAAGGTACCTAGGGAATCAATGGCAGAGAGCCAGCAAGTTCCTTTGTATAAAGGCAAAGGGGAACAAAAGAAGTGCAAAAATTATAGGGGGATAAGTCGGTTTGAGTAATACCTGGTAAAGTGTATGGTAGGGTTATTATTGAAAGAAATTAAGAGTAAGACGAGAATAGGATAGCAGATGAACAAGGAGGCTTAGGAAAGGTAAGGGGTGGTGTGGACCAGTGTTTACAGTGAAGCATATAAGTGAAACATATTTAGATCCGGCCTAAAGAGGTTTTTGTGGCATTAAGGATTGGAAAAGGCATATTACAGGTGGCAAGGGGGGGCAATGTGGCAGATGTTGCAGTGTAAAGGTATAGGGAGGTATGTTACTGAAAGCAGTGAAGAGTTTTTACGAGGGATAATGAGGCTCAAGTTAGAGTATGTAGAAAGAGGAGATATTTCCCAGTAAAAGTAGGCCTTACCAAGGATGTGTGAATGTCACCATGGATGTTTAATATATTAAAGATGGGGTTTAAGAGAACGTAATGCGAGGGTCATGGCAAGAGGCGTGGAGTTAAAGATAAAGCAATCACACATATAGTGGAGTTGTCACAGTTGCACTTTGCAGAAGACGGACTGTCTCTGGGAGATTCTGACGAGAAGTTGCAGAGGTGGTGGATGAATTGTAGGGTAATGCAAAAGGAGAAAATTAAAAGTGAATAACAGGAAAGAGTAAGGTTATGAGGAAAACAAAAAGATTTAGGTGATGAAAGATTGGATATCAGATTGGAGGCTGAGAGTATGGAGGTGTGAATGTATTCAATACAGTGGACCCCCGCAACCGTCGGCATCACATAACGAACAAGCCTCATACCGCTCGCTTTTTATTTCAAAAATTTTGCCGTCCAAACCGCTTCAAAAACCCGCTCACCGCTCTTCGTCCGAATGCATCCAATGTTCGCCTTAGCCAGCCTCAACAATGTGCCGCCGGTGGACATTGGTTTACCAGCCGCCTCCTCCGCGGTAACATTTCGTAATATTACAGTGTTTTTGGGGATTTTTATCTACAAAATAAGTGACCATTGGGCCCCAAGAAAGCTTCTAGTGCCAATCCTAACAGCAATCAGGGGTGAGAATTATATAGAGATGAGAAAGAGATCATTGATCATAGAAAAGTGGGAGATGCCGTGTCGCCGACCTGGCCAGGTTGACAAGAACCCAAACAACCAACGCTACAATATGGCAACAGAAAGGCAATCAAGGAAGCTGTTCATGCCAAAGGTTTAACTGTGTTTTCTGAAACAGAGTCGCAAGTGATGGAAGATGTTGAGAGACTCTTATTGGTGTGGATAAAAGAAAAACAGCTAGCAGGAGATAGCGATCATCCCGCAGCAGGCTAGGAAGTTGCATGAGGATTTAATTAAAAAAATGCCTGCAACTAGTGATGATGTCTGAGTGAATTTAAGCCAGAAAAGGTTTGGTTTGAGAGATTTTAAAGAAGCGTAGTGCTAACATATGTGATAAGGCATGGTAGGGCTGCCAGTTCGGACCACAAAGCAGCTGAAAAAATAAGTGCAGGAATTCAAGGAGTACATAGACAGTGAAGGAACGAAACTGAACAGTTGTTTTTTTATTTTTTTTTTTTTTTTTTTTGTTTTTTTTTTTTATTATTTTTGTATTTTTTTTTTATTTTTTTTATATTTTTTTTTTTTTTATATTTTTGTTTTTTTTTTTTTTTTTTTTTTTTTTTTTTTTTTTTTTTTTTTTTTTTTTTTTTTTTTTCTTTTTTTTTTTTTTTTTTTATTTTTTTTTTTTTTTTTTTTTTTTTTATTTTTTTTTTAATTTTTTATTTTTTTCTTTTTTTTTTTTTTTTTTTTTTTTTTTTTTTTTTTTTTTTTTTTTATTTTTTTTGTTTTTTTTTTTTTTTTTTTTTTTTTTTTTTTTTTTTTTTTTTTTTTTTTTTTTTTTTTTTTTTTTTTTTTTTTTTTTTTTGTTTTTTTTTTTTTTTTTTTTGTTTTTTTTTTTTTTTTTTTTTATTTTTTTTTTTTATTTTTTTTTTTTTTTTTTTTTTTTTTTTTTTTTTTTTTTTTATTTTTATTTTTTTTTTTTTTTTTTTTTTTTTTTTTTTTTTTTTTTCATTTTTTTTTTTTTTTTTTTTTTTTTTTTTATTTTTTAATTTTTAAAAAAAATTTAATTGTATGAAACAAGCCTGTTTTGGAAGAAACTGCCAAGCAGGACTACAATACACAGGAGGAAAAGGCAACTCCCAGACAAAGCCTATTAGATGTAGTATCAATGCTACTAGATGCTAGAGCAAAGGAAGCCTTAATAGTGTATCACTCTGAAACTCACCAGACCGGTCAGGCAAAAGAATGTCCTACAAGGAGAATATGTGTGTGCTTTGGAGGGCAAACAGTAAGGCCATGGGTACACAGGGACATTTACTAATGCCGGTTACACCATGCATTTGCCCCAATGCGAAAGATTACCTAACTGAAAAGAAATTAGAACATCATGCCTCCTGTGTTAGACAATTGCCCCTGGTCATCGCTACAGATGTGGCAAGCGACTTAATGGGGCCATGAAATATCCATTAAGTAAGTTTTGCCGATCCTATACCACTCCTCTCCATCAGGCCCATGTACCAGCATGTTATTGCAAACTTCAAAACACTGTACACAAAAAGCTCTGTTGAAAGGTGCTTTTGTAGTGACCTCAGAAACTCAACTGACACTAAGAGAGTTTTGGAGAGAGCACTTTAATATCCTCAATTGTGTAAACCTATGGTAAAGGCATGGGAGGGAGTGACTAGAAGACCTTGAACTCTGCTTGGGAAAAACTGTGGCCAGAATGTGTAGAGAAAAGGGATTTTGAAGGGTTTTGAGCTAACCCTGAGAGGATTATGCCAGTTGAGGAATCAATTTGAGGCATTTGGAAAGTCTGGGGGTGGAGTTAGTGGGGATGAATGTGGAAGAGTGTGGAGGAGGACAATGAAACTAACCACTGATGACTGAGAGATCAACTGCACAGCAAGAGGCCAGACCTGAGGGAAACTGGTCCAGAGGAGGGGAGAGAGAAATTGTGAAGAAAGTTGGCCAACCACAAAGAATACGGAAATCCTTGCAAATGTGGCTTGAAGTGCAAACCTTCATGGATGACAATCAACCCTCACACAGCTAATGCAAGCCGTGTTTGGCAACCTGTACACTGACACTAGTTGTGAACACTTTTAGGAAGTCATAAGGAATGAGAGGAACAGGCCACAATGGACAGAATATGTAGTGCGAAAGAAGACCAGTGACTCTGAAGCTGTCCTATTGGCAGAAAAAGAAGAAGGGAAGAATCCCAGAAAAGACATCGACTCCTCAGTCTAATGAAGGGGAATTCCCCATCTAAACAACTAACCACTCCTCTCCCTTCCTCCCAACCCAACATCATCACCAGAAATCAATAAAAGTAAGTGTCAAGTAAATGGTGCATTGCCTTATATTCAGTTGTGTGATATTTAAATTAAACATTTCCATGTGTTAAAAAATTTTTTTTCATACTTTTGGTGTTAGAAGCGGAATATTTGATTTCCATTATATCTTATGGGGAAATTCTTCGCAAACCGATCATTTCGCATAACAATGAGCCCACTAGCACGGATTTAAAGTCGCTATGAGGGGGTCCTTGTAGTTTTGGAAAGTGGGACGTGTACAGCGGATGGTCTTTGAAAGAAGCGGTGAATCAAAGAATGATGAGTGGAAAAGGGTGAGCGGTGCCACTTATGAGTCTGAGGAGACAAAGAAACTTTGTCCTTGGAGACAAAGAGGGTAATGTAAAGAGTATCGTTTTATAACCAATGCACTAATATTGGTGTGAAGCATGGGTGATGATGTTGCAGGCGAGGAGAAGCTGGAGGCAGATGGAGATGTCATGTCTGAGGGCAAAGTGTGTTGTGAATATAAAGCAGAGAATTCGTTGTTTGGAAGTTTAGAAGAGAGGTGCGGGATTGCCAAACAGTTTGTTCCAGAGGGGCTGAGGAAGGTTGTTGAGGTGGTTGGACATTAGAGGAAAGGAGCAAAACAGAATGACTTCTAGAGTGTATCCCAGTTCTGAAGTGGAAGGAAGGCGGGTAGGTTTCAGGCCTAGGAAAGGTTGAAGGAGGGATAAAGAAGGTTTGAGGCGAGTGGCTGATCCAGCGGGCATGCGATGAGCGTGATTAATAGGAGTTAATGGAGACAAATGGTTTTTAATACTTGGACGTGCAATTGGAGTGTAACAAAGTAACATTTATGAGGGCATCAGAAACCGGCCGGCCGACTTGAGTCCTGGAGGTGGGAGTACAGTGCCTGCACTCCTGAAGGAGGGTGTAATGTGCAGTTTAAAAACTGTAGTGTAAAGGACCCTTCTGGCAAGAGTGATGGAGTGAATGATTGGTAAAGTTTATCATTTTTTCAGGCACCCTGCCTAGTGGGAATCAGCCATGTGCCAATAAAAATAAAAAAATTAAATGAAAGATGAAGTGACCCAACGAAATGGTGATGGAAAAAGGTCAGTGGAGCAATGAGGCATCTTGAGACAAAGCACAATATCCATGGAGACAAAAGAGAAATGTTTGAGGGAGAAGTATTACAGCACTCATTATAGGGTCAGAGGCATGGTTGTGAATGATGGAGCAAGGAGGAGTCGGAGGCAATGGAGATGTCATGCTGAGGGCAAAAAGTTGGTTTTTGGCACTAGTTATAGATCAGTGGAACATGTGATGATGTACAGAACCTCAGTAAACATCATGCCATTAGGCCTAATCAGTGTGTAAGTCTTATTGTGTTATCTTTCAGTAAAAGTGATCTCAATTTATATCGATCTCATCTATTCAGAAATATTAATAATGAATAAGTTTGTTGTTCATCCTCCCTACTTATTTGCCTCACAAAAAAAAAATTGGCCGTGAACCTCAACCCATCCACCGATTTTTTGTTTTAACACATCACTGTCTCCCACTTGAGGCAGGTACCCACAAAAGAAAGAAACACTTTCACCATCATTTTGCACATAATTATAACCAATATTTCTCACTTATTGCATGGCCCACAGACTATCATCCATGAAACCTTGGCAACAGAGAAAGAATAGAATCATCCTGAATAATAGTGAAACAAGAAGAATATGATGCAGATGAGCCAGTAGGTTGAATTACCACTGTTAGAAGTTCAAGAGAAAAATCTGGTGAATGAACTGGACAAACTATGTGAAATGAATAAATTATTGTTTTTTTTAGTAAAGAAGAATTCATAATAATGATGATACCAACTTGGGCTGAATTTGATCAGTGAATTAATTAAAAAGTTTATTTGAAACTTTTCTTGAAAGAAGAATCTTTTTACAGGTAAATAGATATTTTAATAACCTGTCGTTGCAGGATCATTGTTATTATTTTTGTACATCCAAAATGCACCAAGCCCACATGGTCACAAAAGGTCTGCACGGTAAGGGAAGCAATTGGCAGAAAGGAAATGATGTGAGGGTGAACTCATGAACAAACAATTAATCATAGTAGGAGTGACTTCCCAGTGAAATTGGTCATACCCAAGGGAGGGCCATATATGCTTAGAAGGATTTGAGATGTCCTCTTACCAAGAAATCCATGATGTTGCAGTGTCAGACAAGTTGTAAACAAAACAATATCAACAAGATGAAGAATTACTCAGAACAACATCTGGGTATTTTTAATGTAGACAATTTGCAACCAGTGGCTTTATCAGTACAATACAAGTCATAAAGTAAGAATGTATGAATTATATACAAAAGATGAGGTCATCCGTCTCTCAGCTTGAGTTGTGAAGAGCCCTGAAGTCTGAAGAAATCTGAAGCACAGACATGAAGCTTGGCAGTTATCTACCGCATCAGCGAGGACAAGCAGGCGGATGAGGCATTGTCACAGGTAAGACCGGATTGCCCAGTCAGAGGTAGGTCAAAACTCAAAGGATGGCCCATTGGTAAGCAAGAAGGTCCATTCCTTGAGTATGACTTACATCCCGGGGAATTCTGCCCTACCAGTGACAATGCTTTGTCTGCTTCCCATACCCTAACCTGCTGCCAGTATATAAGCGCCAAGCTTCATGCCTGGCTTCAGAATCTTCAACACTACTGTGCTCTTCTCTACATCAAGGCTGAGGGGCTGATTGCACATCATCTTGTTGTTTATAATTCTGCAATTTCTTCACATTATGTCCTTGTATTGATAAAGCCACTGGTTGGCAAAACATCTACAATAAAAAAAACCCAGATGTTGAATATGTATTCTTAAGTCTTTCATTGTGTATAAGGACACAAAGGACAAAAAACCATGATTTTGTAATTGCAATTCCGTGAATGTACCTACTGTACCACGAGATCATCCATATGAATGGAAATTAATAATTCCGGGATTTTAGATGAAATGAAAATACTTTTGAAGTGTTGTATATTTTCTTGTAACTCACCAGCCATCGCCTTGTCAAGGCAGGATGACCCATAGATGAAAATGCAGTCATCACACTGTCATTACAAAAAATTACATAACAAATTTTGTTTTAGAGTTGGATTCATTTTCTGTTATCCAAGATCATACTGTGTAATATTACAGTCCTAATTCTGGTTAAAGTTGATATTCATAAGATATCTTAAGCTTAGTTTCCAGTTTAGGGGTGTATGCCAAGTCAGAAAAAAGACAGATTAGGCCAGAACATCTTTGAATGATTGGCATCTTAGAAATTGGTACAATAAATTAGCATTATTTTTATTCATTTTGGGAGGGAGGCACCAAACCCATGAGAAGTCATATAGTGCTAGGGAGGCAGGGAGGCAGATCAGGTTTGATCCACATAGTGGAGAACATTCAGTACTTGGATCAAGATTCCTATATGACATCAAAGCCCCACCCTTGAGGAAAAATTTTATTAACATGTTTTTTGTACCGTATTCAAGAATTCCTTAACCCATTCACTGTTGGGACCCCTGAAATATAAAAGTGCTGATAATGTCAGAATGAAAAAAAAAACTTATGGAAGGGTAGGAATCTTTTTTAAGGGAATGACACCAAAAAAACAAAAACGATGGGAAAAATTTTTGAAATTACGCAGGGGTAAAGTTGGCGGGCTGGGGGCAATTTATGCATGGGGATTTTTCCCCCCTTTTTAGTTTTATTTCGGTTATCAATTTTAGGTAAACAAAATGCTCTGGGTTTAGGATGCCCCCCCCCAAATTTTCCCGTTTTGGGTAAATTTGGGAAACAAAAAGATAAATATACTCTAATAATATTATGTTAAGCCAAGGCATTGATGTAAAAGCACATGTTGATGGGGTTTTTTTCTTTTAGTTTTGTTTACCACTGACACAGCTGACTGGCGGGTTTTCCGAGAAATTTTCAAATACATAGGCTTGCGAAACCAGCTAAAAATACTAAAAAATCATCTTTTTCAGTAACATCTTCCATTTTTTCAAATATACAATAAAAATCGTAAACAATCCTGGAAAACACCTCAAAGCCGCCAATTAAAACCAGAAAGCTAGGGCGAGGTTTTCTTTTCCCCCCAGCCCATGTGAGGAGGAATTTTTTTTCCAACCCCTCACTACACAGACCCATTCTCTCTGTCAAAACAAAAATTTTCTGCTCAAACATATTTGAGGGGGGGGCTTAAAACATAGATCATGGGGGCTGACACTGGCAAAAAACGTTAAAAATAGATCTCAAAAAAAACAGTAAAAGGGGGAAAATTAAATTTTAATTACTGTATGCATATTATTTATCATGTGCATTTATTTTTACTTTTTTGATAAATTTTGCCTCTTCAAGGGGGGGCCCTTGCAGGCAAAGAGGCTCTGGTCCAGGAACTCCTCTGGTCTCCTTCCCTTAACCGAGTCTAAGTACCACCAAAGCTCTCCTCCCTATCACCCTTTCTCCCCAATTCCCCCCTTTTTTCCCCTTCCCTCCCCTCGCCCAACCCCCCCCCCCTTTTTTTTCCCTTTTTCCCTCCCGTTAGA
>NW_026476709.1:0-56523 GCF_026875155.1 Cherax quadricarinatus
CAAAAAAATGTTTAGAAGGTCAACTTATTGATCCTCCTTACCATCTTGCCTGTTTCTGTTTTTGTACCAGTTTGTCAGGGCTATATCCTAGTTCAGTTATCCTTTACAAATAAGAGAAATTTTAATGACGCTTTGGGATTGCAGTTGGATGAATATAAACCACGTAAAATTTGAGATCTTTACTAGCAAAATTATCTAGGTGGTCATAAGTAAAGGTAATGTACTCGGTTTAATTAAAAAGATAAAATCCTACACTAGTTATCTTGTACGTATTATCGTTTAGTGTTAAGGGGATATTCAGTAACAGTATTACTCATTAGCATCGTATGGTACGTTGCTATGATGAGATTTATCCAAGTATATGAATAATATATATGTATATGTGCTTAATAATGCTCGTTATATCTCAGTAAGACTCCACTCGACTTAGACTTATGCACTGACTGTCAACAAGTCCCTAAATAATCTAACTTCTCAGCCATCAAGGCAATTAAATAGCTTGATTAAACAATGTGACGAACCATTCGCGAAAGAGCAATAATGTACAAAGCGGCAGTAAATAGCAGCGTCAGGAATGAAGGAGACACGACGCTAACAGTGCACCTTCAATAGGTGCAACAAAAGAAGCATAAAAGTCCCTTATTACAGAAACTGAGTTCAGCATTATCAAATCCCTGACTACGACAGAACGTTGTTGCCAGAACAAATGTAGGTCGAAAGTTATATCTCCATGATTCACAGCCTCTGAAAAACGTTAAATATCACTAAGTCTAGATAATGCTCTGTGAAAAGAGTTGCACAGTTACGAGAATTATGTCCCGGCTCACTAATGGAGACAACTCTACCAAAAAACAGAGTCTAAATCACAAGAGATGACAAAGCAGAGCAATCACGCTGCTACCATGAACAGCCAGAGAGAGAGAGAGAGAGAAATGAGGCAACCTCAGCAGTCACAACGTCAGGCGTGGTCACGTGACTAGAACCACCGTAAGTCAAGCGCCAACTCTACAAAACAGAACGAAGAATAGGTATGGAGAGGAATGTCTTGAGTTGTAGAAAAAGAGCCGCGGCTAAACCCAGCCGCAAGGTATTGTAAAGCTTATATATACAACCTGAATCTTGAGTCTTGAGATCTTGATAGTGAGATGTGAGAGGTGGGCGGCAGGCAAGCAGGAGGATCACTGGAGAGGTGCAGCAGCTTCGTGGTGATCGGTCGATGATGTTGCAGGAGGATCACTGGAGAGGGCAGCAGCTTCGTGGTGATCGGTCGTTGATGTTGCAGGAGGATCACTGGAGAGGGGCAGCAGTTTCGTGGTGATCGGTCGATGATGTTGCAGGAGGACCACTGGAGAGGGGCAGCAGTTTCGTGGTGATCGGTCGATGATGTTGCAGGAGGATCACTGGAGAGGGGCAGCAGTTTTCGTGGTGATCGGTCGATGATGATGCAGGAGGATCACTGGAGAGGGGCAGCAGTTTCGTGGTGATCGGTCGATGATGCTGCAGGAGGATCACTGGAGAGGGGCAGCAGTTTCGTGGTGATCGGTATGATGTTGCAGGAGGATCACTGGAGAGGGGCAGCAGTTTCGTGGTGATCGGTCGTTGATGTTGCAGAAGGATCACTGGAGAGGGCAGCTGCTTCATTGTGATCGGTCGTTGATGTTGCAGAAGAATCACTGGAGAGGGCAGCTGCTTCGTGGTGATCGGTCGATAATGTCTTGGAAAGATGCAACAGCTTCATGTTGATTGGTAGCTTGGTAGCTTTTCTTATGGCAGTTTGTAAGTAGAGGAGCTGTTTCTGATGTTGTTTGTCTATTTCTTGATGCGAGCAAGTTTAACTTTAAACCATACCCCCGGCCGGGATTGAACCCGCGGTCATAGAGTCTCAAAACTCCAGCCCGTTATTGAGGTCTTATTCACAGTTGTAGTTGAGCTAAGTAGTCCTTCTGGGGTGCAGGTAAACTTGACTGTACTATTTTGGAGTCAGGAATGTAGTTCTTTGCCTTACATTGCATCACTGAATGGTGCAGTTGTGTAGAAGATTATGTCTTGCCACCTTCTTCCATCTGGGTGGGGAGGAAACTCTTCCTCAACTTCTCGTTCTTCCATTTCTTCTTCAGATACCGTGTCCTCGGGTAGTTGTGTGTCTACAGTATGTTGGGAGACGTGAGTCGAAGGCTGTGGTTGGTCAGGAGTGGTGGTGGTAGTGGTGGAAGTTGTTGGTGGCATAACATTGGTAAGATTTATAGGAGTCTTGTCAGTGATTGGAGTCGGTTTTGGAGGAGAACAGTCTTCAGGTGTTACGACGTCGACGAGTTTTGTGGTGATCTTGATGATATCAGCTGAAGGTGGTGAATCAGGCAAGGTAAAACTTGGCATGTTGTTGAGCCTGAAAAGTTCAGTGATAATAGTGTTGAAGGTTCCTGGTATTGCCATATTGGAATGTGAGCATATATCATGCCGTAGTGGACTTTTGTAGAAACACTGCCATGTAGTATGTTGCTAGTGACGGCGAAGGTTTTTAGGGGCCTTGAAATTTTTAGTGGTATCGGCCAGCTAATAGTTTCATAATTGCGACATACTTTGAAGATGTTTTGTTTTATTTCTCTTGGTTTTTCCTAGATTTTTTTTCGTGGGTTTTACTTGGCAGCGAGAGTGTGATGTTACTCTTGCAGTTCAAGCATTTTGGAGGAGAGGTGGTGATGCAAGCCTTAAAATCACGTAAATTCACTGCCACAGTAGAACTTCTAATCCTTGATAGACAGTTCTTGGTGGAAATGCCAGGTATAGGTGCACCTCTAACATTGCGTGATGTGTTGAAATCTATAGCAATGAAAATTCATTTGGAATTTTGGAGATGTAGTCAACAGTCGCCCAAAAATTCTGATCTTCTATCGATATCTTGAGTTCGTCAAGAGATTGAATTGAAATAAGTCTATCAAGACGGTTGATGAAGACCGATCTCTTGCCCTGAGGTGTTGAAGAAGGTTTAACTTGGAATCCACGTTCAGTTGATAGTGTAATGGCAGTGATAGTAGTTAGTTTTTCGGCTTCAATTCGTCATTACAAACAATGAAGCACCTTTGAGCGAAGAAAATTGCATTAAATTTTATCTAAAAGCTACCTTTCACAGTATTTTGCAAGCGCTAATTTGGAAGAATCATTAACTGTCTCGCTGCTGGGCTTGATCGTCACACGATTTGAGCAGAAACATTGTAGAGATCAAGATGATGAAGGAAAAGTTACCCTCTCCAACGATCATAGAGAGACTACAGAAGAGATTATCAGAGCATCTGTGACTTGTGACTTTTTTTTGGCAACCAATCAAAACCTCCAACAGTGAGCACTAGTGAGGTGTAGTTGTATAATCCAAAATAACAAAAAAAGGCACAATACCGTGACGGGAACGATACACAAATAACCCGCACATAAAAGAGAGAAGCTTACGACGACGTTTCGGTCCGACTTGGCCCAAATTTACAAAGTCACACTTTGTAAATGGTCCAAGTCGGACCGAAACGTCGTCGTAAGCTTCTCTTTTTTATGTGCGGGTTATTTGTGTATTGTTTAATCCTACTTATAGAGCTAATAAAATAAGTCAAATAATATAAAGCAAGAAATCTTCATTTCAACTATTAAAAAATATCACCAATAAAAAAATTATAAGATAATAAAAAACAATTTAATTAATACATTCATTCTCTGAGATCACAATACTTAACCAGTAGCAAAAAAGTCGCACTGGGAGTTTGCGTTAATGTCTGTAACTCACGCTTCATTTATATCGTAATATATGGGAGTCACTAGTGTGCCATGCACATCGAATACGCAAATTTCATCCAGTGTCCCCACTCACTGCAGAATTGTGCCCGAAAAAAAATGCTAAAACTGCACACCAGTGTAACGGCATACTTGTAAAGCTGCACACCAGTGTATTGGCATACTTGTAAAGCTACACACCAGTGTATCGGCATACTTGTAAAGCTACACACCAGTGTTTTCGGCATACTTGTAAAGCTACACACCAGTGTATCGGCATACTTGTAAAGCTGCACACCAGTGTATCGGCATACTTGTAAAGCTTACCCCACCAGTGTGTCGGAATACTTGTAAAGCTACACCCCCAGTGTATCGGCATACTTTGTAAAGCTACACACCATGTATCGGCATACTTGTAAAGCTGCACACCAGTGTATCGGCATACTTGTAAAGCTGCACACCAGTGATCGGCATACTTGTAAAGCTACACACCATGTGTCGGCATACTTTTTAAAGCTACACACCAGTGTATCGGCATCTTTTAAAGCTGTACACCAGTGTATCGGCATACTTGTAAAGCTACACACCAGTATATCGGCATATATGTAAAGGGTACCCCACCAGTATATCGGCATACTTGTAAAGCTGCACACCAGTATATCGGCATACGTGTAAAGTTGTACGACAGTGTATCGGCATACTTGTAAAGCTGCACACCAGTGTATCGGAATACTGTTAAGGTCGGACACTGGTTAAAACCAGATGAGGCTTCAGGAGAGTGTATCGGCATACTGGTAAGGCCGGACACTGTTTTTAATCCAGATGAGGGCTTCAGGACAGTGTATGGCTACTGGTAAGGCCGGACACTGGTGTATCCAGATGAGGGCTTCAGGACATGTATCGGCATACTGGTAAGGCCGGGCACTGGTGTATCCAGATGAGGGCTTCAGGAGAGTGTATCGGCATACTGGTAAGGCCGGCACTGGTGTATCCAGATGAGGGCTTCAGGACAGCGTATCGGCATACTGGTAAGGCCCGGACCTCGTGTATCCAGATGAGGGCTTCAGGGCAGTGTATCGGCCATACTGGTAAGGCCGGACACTGGTGTATCCAGATGAGGGCTTCAGGACAGTGTATCGGCATACCGGTAAGGCCGGACACTGGGGTATCCAGATGAGGGCTTCAGGACAGTGTATCGGCATACGGTAAGGCCGGACACTGGTGTATCCAGTTGAGGGCTTCGGCAGTGTTATCGGGATACGGTAAGGCCGGACACTGGTGTATCCAGGTGAGGGGTTCAGGACAGTGTATCGCAAACTGGTAAGGCCCGGGGACTGGTGTATCCAGATGAGGCTTCAGGACGTGTATCGGCATACCGGTAAGGCCGGACACTGGTGTATCCAGGTGAGGGCTTCAGGACAGTGTATCGGCAAACTGGTAAGGCCGGACACTGGTGTATCCAGATGAGGGCTTCAGGACAGTGGTGGGAGACTACGATGTCACCATTTATGATGAATGATAGATGATATGATTACCCTTTTTATAGAATAGTTGAAAGAAGCGGTAGTAGAGTGTGGGTGAAGAGTACTGAGGTGCCACAGAGCCCCACCACACTAGTGATTGTGGTCAGTGTGCCACAGAGCCCCACCACACTAGTGATTGTGGTCAGTGTGCCACAGAGCCCCCCCACACTAGTGATTGTGAGTCAGTGTGCCACCCGAGCCCCACCACACTAGTGATTGTGGTCAGTGTGCCACAGTGCCCCACCACACTAGTGATTGTGGTCAGTGTTTCCACAGTGCCCCACCACACTAGTGATTGTGGTCAGTGTGCCACAGCGTCCCACACACTAGTGATTGAGTTCAGTGTGCCACAGTGCCCCACCACACTAGTGATTGTGGTCAGTGTGCCACAGCGTCCCACCACACTAGTGATTGTGGTCAGTGTTTCCACAGTGTCCCACCACACTAGTGATAGTGGTCAGTGTGCCACAGTGTCCCACCACACTAGAGATTGTGGTCAGTGTGCCACAGTGCCCCACCACACTAGTGATTGTGGTCAGTGTGCCACAGTGCCCCACCACACTAGTGATTGTGGTCAGTGTGCCACAGTGCCCCACCACACTAGTGATTGTGGTCAGTGTGCCACAGTGCCCCACCACACTAGTGATTGTGGTCATGTGCCACAGTACCACACCCACACTAGTGATTGTGGTCAGTGTGCCACAGTGCCCCACCACACTAGTGATTGTGGTCAGTGTGCCCCCAGTGTCCCACCACACTAGTGATTGTGGTCAGTGTACCCCAGTGTCCCAAACACTAGTGATTGTGGTCGGTGTGGGCCCCAGTGCCCCACCACAACTAGTGATTGTGGTCGGTTGGGGCCACAGTGCCCCACCACACTAGTGATTGCAGTCAGTGTGCCAGAGGTGCCCACCACACTAGTGATTGCAGTCAGTGTGCCAGAGTGCCCCACCCACTAGTGAAATTTTGGTCAGTGTGCCACAGTGCCCCACCACACTAGTGATTGTGGTCAGTTGCCACAGTGCCCCAACCCCACTAGTGATTGCAGTCAGTGTGCCACAGTGCCCCACCACACTAGTGATTGCAGTCATGTGTGCCAGAGTGCCCCAGCACACTAGTGATTGTGGTCAGTGTGCTACAAATGCCCCACCACACTAGTGATTGTGGCAGTGTGCTACAGTGGGCCCCACCACACCAGTGATTGTGGTCAGTGTGCCCCCCAGTGCCCCACCACACCGTGATTGTGGGCAGTGTGCTACGTGCCCCACCAACAAGTGATTGTGGGCAGTGTGCCACAGTGCCACAACCACACCAGTGATAGTGGTCAGTGTGCTTTCAGTGCCCTACCACACCATGATTGTGGTCAGTGTGCCACAGTGCCCCACCACACCAGTGGGTTGTTGTCAGTGTGCAACAGTGTCCCACCACACTAGTGATTGTGGCCAGTGTGCCACAGTGCCCCACCCCCACTAGTGATTGTGGTGAATGTGGCACAGTGCCCCACCACACTAGTGATTGTGGTCAATGTGGCACAGTGGGCCCCCCCACACTAGTTTATTGTGGTCAAAGTGGCACAGTGCCCCACAAAAACTAGTGATTGTGGTCAGTGTGCTACAAATGTCCACCACACTAGTGATTTGTGGCCAGTGTGCCACAGTGCCCACCACACTAGTGATTGCAGTCAGTGTGCCAGAGTGCCCCACCACACTAGTGATTGCAGTCAGTGTGCCAGAGTGCCCCACCACACTAGTGATTGTCGTCAGTGTGCCACAGTGCCCCACCACACTAGTGAATTGTGGTCAGTGTGCCACAGTGCCCCACCACACTAGTGGATTGCAGTCAGTGTGCCAGAGTGCCCCACAACACTAGTGATTGTGGTCAGTGTGCCAGAGTGCCCCACCACACTAGTGATTGTGGTCAGTGTGCCACAGTGCCCCACCACACTAGTGATTGCAGTCAGTGTGCCAGAGTGCCCCACTACACTAGTGATTGCAGTCAGTGTGCCAGAGTGCCTCACCACACTAGTGATTGTGTAGACAGCCTGTACTGTCTGCACAGACAGCCCATGCTGTCTGTCAGCTTAGTTCATATTTCGCGCCACTCAAGTGCTGCCACCTATAGCCTTGCCACTTCAGTAATGCCCAGACTTGCCTCGCTCTCACTCACACAGCGGCCTGGCATCAAGACACAAGGCCTCCCAGCTCTCTGTCGTGGGCATGGCCCTGCCCGGGCCATGGGCACAAACACACAAGCCTGTGTAAACCCACCACGACTTAACAATAAACAAAAGAAGCCTCCACAGCGTATATCTTAACACCCAAGCACCTCCCAAACAACCCCCTTTATAAATGTGGCAGGGGTGTTTTGCAGGCAGTTTTTTGCCTGGAGAAAGGGGGAAAGGGGGTATGAAGTATCTTCACTTCATCACCCTACACAAGAAGATCCTTTCCCCAAACGAGTTATCCGATGTCGTGTCGCATTTTGAGCTCCAGACACAGGTACTAGCGGGACCCAGCCAAAATTTTGCCGAATTTCTCCGAGAATTGTAATGACGTCCCAGTGACCCCCGTGTTTCTCAAGTCCGTTTTAGCGTCACTTGTATGTTGCTTTTGTTGTTCAGCTAGCACAGTTTTTTCACAACCAGGGGTGAGTTTTTGTGGTGTTTTTCTGGTCCAGTGTAGCTTCTCCAGGTTTGGGGGTGGAGGAGGAGGAGGAGGAAGGGCCCAGATGCCCCCCCTGCCATCACTCACGCACCTCCTCGCCCCCACCCTACCATACACCATCCCCACTCCCCTCCTCGTGTTTTTCTGCTTTTTTTTTCGATGAATTCTGCCATTGCTGTGTATCCGAGTGCCCGAGCCACTCGAAGCTACGTGGTTACGACGTCACGGGGGTGTGGGCGATGTCACGTAGACCTACAAAGCCCGGAGTTCCCTTTTTTCCCCAAAGGGCCTCATGGTGGTCTGCTGCCCGCATACATCGACGCCACCCACAATGCGCCCGACTTCATGACGCACGATGTTGTTGACGTCCCCTCCGATGCTGCCTGAGCCCTCGAATGTCTGCTGACGCCACCCCACGATGCTGCCCGACTTCTACGTCAGATGTTGCTGACTTTCACCTCCGATGTCTGCCGACTCACCGAATTTCTGTTGACGTCATGCTGCTGACGTCCCCTTGCGACATCAGCCGACATCAATATGTCACATCGATTTTTCTAAAATTTTATTTCAGTATTGTCGAGAAGATTAGAAAGATAATGTCGTGTTTTTAATTAATTCCTCCATCAGTGTTCTACATTTTAGTATGTTTTATGCGTTTTGTGCACAGAAAAGCATCATTTGCATTTTAAAAGCCATTTTGTACCGTAGACAGCGGGGGTTTTTTTAAAGTTTCGTGTGCCCATGGGTCTGGCCCACCCAAACCGGGTAGCACCACTGTGTTAAGTCACCCCCCTGACCAGTGTTTGACAGCTGATTTCTCAGCCCTGACGTATGGCCCCCCTTTTACAGAAAGCTTTTTGGGCCCTCGCTCGTTTGTTTTCAGAAACGTACGCTACGATTCCCCCGAGATTTGTTACTTCACCCCCAGACCGTCAGGTGCATTATATTTTGAAAAAAGTCGGGGGCCGCTTAGGCTAACCTCTGCTATAACCCAACTGTCGAGAGTGAAACTCGCAAGCCGCCCAGGCTGTCGGGAGGCCTGTGCAGCCTCGTTCAAAGCTTCAGTGGACCGCACAAGGGATTCACTTTGACTGCACTCCTCACTGCAGTCTGGTGTAAAATGTTACGACTCCCAGTGTTTTGCCCAGTCGTCTCTGCCCCGACTCGCTCCCAACTCGCTCCACGCTCGCCGGCAGGACAGCCCAGCGACAGTACCAGCCCAGAAGTGTCCTCCCGATCACTTGCCGAAGTCCTGCCAGTTTCCGAGTTTTTTCGAGCCTCACTCGGGGCACCAGCATGTCGTGCCCCCCGGTTGAGTGAAAACCCAGGACTCCTATGATGACGCTTCACCAGAGGAAGACCGTACCCTTTACGCACAGCTCAGCGCGGGGATGTCCCCGGTTGCAAATTTTTTCCCGACGCAGGAAAGGGGTGCAGTTTATACACTTCGATGCTCACTGCCCTTTTTCCACGATGTTTTGCACACCCCCAGTTTTTTTTCTTCCCTCCGTAGGAAGTTTTTTTTCCCGTCCAATTATATATAGGTTTTTTTTTTTGTGTTCTGTGCCCTGTTCCCACGAGAGAGAAGAGAAAACCCATTTCTTTTTACACCAGTATTGTCGCTCGGGACGAGCGCGGTAGGGGGCCCAGCGTATGTAGAAAACCTGACTGTCTCACAGAAGCCCATGCTGTCTGCGCTTATTTTATATTTTGCGCCACTCAAGTGCTGCCACCCAAGGCCTTGCCCCTTCAGTAGCCCAGACTTGCCTCGCCTCACCACACGCGGCCGGCAGCAACACCAAATACTCCCAGCTCTCTTCCCTGGGCATGGCCCCCCCCGGGCCCGGGGTCAACACACAAGCCCGTGAACCCCCAACGATTAAAATAAAGAAGAAGCCTCCAAGAAGTATATCATTAACACCCCGCTACAGTACCAAAAAAACCTCGTTATAAATTTAGTCAGTGTGCCAGAGTGCCCCACCAAAACTGTGATTGAGTCAGTGTGCCAGAGGCCCCACCACAAGTGATTGTGGTCAGTGTGCCACAGTGCCCCCCCCACTAGTGATTGTGGGCAGTGTGCCACAGTGCCCCACCACCCTACGTCTTATTTTCAAGGGGTGGGAATTCTAATCATTATGTGAAACCTTTCCCTACTTCCTAAGCCCAATTTAGTTTTTCTGTGGGAACCCATTACCGGAGCCCGTTGTTATGTTTTCTCTCCTGCGAGGACGCATTTTACACTGTTGTACAACCGCTTTTTAACTGACAAAAAACCAATCTTTTCTAAATTTGAATCCCCTTTTTACTTTTTTTACCTTTAAGTCAAATACGTTTTATAAATGTGCATTGTGATCCTTGGTCCAGTAATGCAGTTACATTTTATAATTTACGTCTTTTATCCCGAATTTCTACATTCACCACGGGTAAAGCTACATCAGTTATGCCATCCTCGTTAACATTAGCTGCAATTTTTACATTATTAACTATTGTGTTAGTGTTAACATTGTTATCATCATCATTATTAAGACCATCACTATTATATAAACCTTTACACATTACTATATGATGCCTTAGTTTGTGGTATTGATAACAATATGACTGCCTAAACATCTCACACATCTGCTAAGTTCTTTTAATCTTTCCACCCTAACATTCCATGAATCATAAGCATTACAGTTCTTGGAGAAATAAGTACCCATGTAACAAAGACAGTTCTTCTTTTGCTTGAGTTCTCCATTGTTAGCCGGGCCACTCTTTTTAGGGTACTTATTCCTCTTAATTTGATGTGGAGAATTCCTATTTCTGTTTCCTGTCACTCTACATGTGCCTAAACAACCCTTTTTATATGGGATGAATCATGATGATTTTTAACATTAGGATATTTTTTCGATTGTGAGACCTGACAGATACATCAGAATCATCATTGTTGAATTCTTAGAATTTATTTTGTTGGCTGGTCTGTAATTGAGCATTTAATTCTTGTAGACCTAATCCTATTTCCTCCAGAGAAAAATAGCCTTTGTGGTATTTATTACAAAACCACTCTATAGTCTTCCTGGTCAGTTTATTTGTAAATCCAGTCTGATTTACCCAAATCAAACCTATTGCTCAAGAACTTAAGAGTGCTTTCTTATTTGACCCTAAATTCTTGCAAATTATGGTAACTGTGTTCTGGAATTCTTAAATTTATCACAATATTTACTAGGTCCATCCTAATTTGTTCCAGACTACC
This sequence comes from Cherax quadricarinatus, assembly GCF_026875155.1. Classification (NCBI taxonomy): domain Eukaryota; kingdom Metazoa; phylum Arthropoda; class Malacostraca; order Decapoda; family Parastacidae; genus Cherax; species Cherax quadricarinatus. The sequence goes on from NW_026476709.1 coordinate 11,175, forward strand.
ATAGGTGGCCTCTAACAAACTAACTGCCTCTAGGCAAATACAGTCTATATTTTGAAATCCACTAGTCAAGACATGAACATTGCTTTAACCTGCCTTTTGAGATAAAATAATTTTGTGACATCTGCTAGGTTATTCCTCAAAAGTACAACAACCTTAAATACTGACCACAACTCCTCCCAGCTCTCTCCTGATAGACATAACTCTGGAGTTTTGACAAAGACCTGGCATTTACACTGCTAAATTGGCCAGCTGCAATATTTACATATTTTGGTTTATTTAATACCTCACTTTACATGATAGCATTTTATCTTCTAGTTCATAATACTGATTAATAAATAATTCCCGTTCATTATCATCTGCACAGTTCACCAGCAGATCTCCTTATCTTTGTAATACAATTTATATGGCACATTCCTATTCTCAAATGATTCCAAATATAATTCTAACTTAACCTTATTCACATTTTTCTTCTGCACCATTCCTGGCATTTATTATTAACTCTGATCACTTGACCCTTTTTTTGCATTGACTTTTTTTTGCCTTGATAGCTTTAATATCCAGGGATTTACTATTTGCATTAATTACGTTACTTTTATCAGTGATATAATTATTACAATATGCTCCAGATATCCTAGCCAAAGATTTCCTGGCTTAGCATATTAATTAATGTATTATTATTATTATTATTATTATTATTATTATTATTATTATTATTATTATTATTATAAAAAAGAAGACAATTATCATTCCTTGCCCTAACTTGGCTTAGTAATTTAACAATTATAGCAATTGCAATCTTAGCCTCACTGGGCTTAGCAATTAATTTATATAATTACACAAAATCCTATAATATCACAAATGTATAATAGATACAATTCCAGCCTCACTGGGCCAGCAAACCCACTTGTGGGAACTATTATCCACTACACAAACACCATTAATTAATTTATTTTCACTTATATGTTAACCCAACAATCCATTAATTTCAGTCAAGTCATTAAATTAAATTAAATTCTCCTGATTAGATACCCGAGTTCATTAGGACCACAGGTTTTAATAATCAGTGTGTGAGAAATTACCTGCATGATGTTTACAAGGTATTACCTAAATTATTACAATTTTGGTGAGGTGAGTGGGACTTCGTCATAATAGGTCACAGGACTGTCACTCCTTCGATGCCCACTCCTTCACCACTCTCACAAAAAAAAACTTAACCTGATATTAAATTAATTACAATATTAAACATTAATACCAATAATGGTAAATTATATAATAGCGTAAACAGTAATGAAAAATAAAGGAAACGATCTCCAGAAAGAATTTTCTAATTAACACCAGGAACATATGTACCAAAGTTAGTTAATTAAGAAGTTTATATTACCACTTACTATATATATATAATATATATATATATATATATTTTATATATATATATATATATATATTATATATATATATATATATATTTTATATATATATATATATATATATATATATAATTTATATTGAAAGTTGGATCGCCCCACACTGCCTACCTAATAGAATTTTTATTGGTGGGATAAAGGGCAGAGGCAGGAATCATACATAGTTTTGGGACGAGGTATGATGAACCCTCATGGAGCAGGAGACAGGACCTAGTAGCGGTCAGTGAAGAGGGGGGAGCCAAGAGCTGAGTTCTCGACCCCTGCAACCACAAATAAGTGAGTACACACACATACCACGCACACACACATATATATATATAAATATATAAAATTATATATATATTATATATATATATATATATATATATATATATATTATATATATATATATCGTGCCGAATAGGCAGAACTTGCGATCTTGGATTAAATAGCAACGTTCATCTTGCCATATGGGGAAAAGTGAAAATTTGTGTATGCAAAAATTTTCGCCAAAATAATTCTGAACCTAACGAAAAAAATATTTTTGATTGTGTTTGTTTAGTATTAAATTATTGAAAAACGTATGTGAAGGCTTGCTCAGCCCTGTAACAACTTCAGACAGTATTACCCAGGCTGGCTCCTCCTCGGGAAAAATTAATAAAATAAAAAAGAAATAATAACAGACAAACATAAACACTTTATTATATAGAAAATATAAAATATAAAACACTTAAATATGAAATATTAATCCTATATTAAAGAAAATAAAAAATGAAAAATAAAATGATAACTGAATTCAACGCTAATTTAAAACTTGGGTGTCTGGTGTTGGTGACACTGCTTGTTGAAATCGAGCCGTGGCCAAATATGGGGGGGGGTCGCAGGTGTTGGTTACAACCCACTGGCTAGTCTTCACAGTCTAGCCTTGAGTATTTTAATCCCGATGACAGGAAACCAGGTCTTTACCGCTGCAATGATGAGGGGTTACGTTCTGCAATTTCATACAGGTGCACAGGTAATTATATCCAAAAAGGGGAAGTCTCAGGACGTTAGTCCATCTCCATCAGTTCTTCTCGTTGAAATTTACAGGTGACCCTCTCTGTCATCCAAGCTGAAAAGATAGACAGGTTACCCACTGCTTAAAAAATCACTCTCCATGATAAGTACAATACCTAAAAGATGTGGTGATTATTACAACAGTCAACCTAGAGCAAGACTGAAAGGACTAAGTTTATTATTGGTCAAAAGTGAAGCTTTCAATCAATAAATCCACTAGAATACAAGGCAGGCATGTACTTACAGTAGTGCAGGGAGGTGTGAGTCTAGTGATTACTGTTTGGACTGGAGCCCCACACGTTACCTTTCGGGGAGGGGGGGGGGAAGAAGGAGGAGAAGGGATAGCAGAGCTAGACTGATCCTACCTTAACAAGCAGCCGGCAATCAAACTATCACTTTCGGGGAGGGGGAAAAAAGGCAGGAATAGCGGGAGCTTGACTTACCCTAGTTTAACAAGTAGCCAGCAATGAAACTATTGTTACTATATACTCCCTCGCTACTCCTATCTATTGAACTTTTCCCTCACAATCCCCCATACCAAGACTTATAGTAAAGGAGTATAAGAATAGGCGAGGAAAAAGTTCTAACATGTGGAAGTCGCATAAGGCAAGAAATCTTCTACTGTCTGTCACGACTTAACCAGTCAGAGAAATAATTGGATGAACCATTGATATACACAATATGGAACTTAAAAGCCTCGAGTGCCAATGTCCACCTCAAGAGGCGACTGTTGGTTCCCTTAAAAGTTTCTAGGTATATCAAAGTTTTGTGGCCCGTTTCTAAAATGAATTCTTTTCCCAGCAAATAAAATTTAAGTTTGGAGATTCCCCACACAAGGGCCAAACATTCCTTTTCTATTGTGGAGTATCTCGTTTCTGCGGAAAGGAGTTTCCGGCTTAGGAAGCATACAGGGAAGGGAGTACCATCATAGTATTGTAGTAACACTGCACCTAAGCCAGTATTGGAGGCATCAGTTCTTAAACAAAATGTTTTATTAATATCTCAAATCTTAAGTATAAGGTCTTTCGAAAAGATACTTTTAATCTCATTAAACTTTTCCCGAGCTGCGTCGGAAAGTTCAAGAGGTTCCTTCACAGACTTTTTAAGGAAGTCGGATAAGATACCTGTAAGATCAGTAAGGTTCGGGATAAACCGTGCATAAAAATTTACAGAACCAAGAAAGCTACGCATGAGCTTCTTGGATTTGGGGAATTTAAATTCTAATAAAGCTTTGATCTTACTAGGGAGAGGCTGCAGAGAGTTATTAGAAAGTATCAGTCCAAGATATCTCCTATTGTTATACCCAAGGAAGCATTTCTTCGGCTTGGCAGTGAGGCCATGTGAGCGCAACCTACGCAAAACTGATGTTAATGTTTGGATATGTTCGCCCCACGTGGATGTCATTACGTAAATGTTATCAAAATAAACTGAAACATTTGGCATATTACCCAAGACCTTTCTCATCAGTCTCACGTAGGTAACACAGGCAGTTACCAAATCGAAGGGCATAGTTCTATATTGCATCAGTCCTTGGTGTGTAGGAAAAGCAGTGTACTGCTTAGAACAAGGATCTAACATTACTTGATGATATGCCTGCGCAATATCAATCTCTGAAAAGAAGGAAGCATCATAAAATTTGTGTAGATCGCTATCTATCAAGGGCATAGGTTCAGCATCCCACCGAGTTATAGCATTAAGGCCTCTGAAGTCAATAGCAAGTCTATGGGAATTATCCTCCTTCTTTATCATGACTACTGGTGAGCAATATGCAGATACTGAAGGTTCAATGATCTTTAGGTTTAATAATTTGTCTACCTCTCTGTCAAATGCATCCCTAAGGTGAACTGGAACTGGGTATAATTTCCGTTTGATCGGATTGTCCGTCAATAAGTCAATCTTATGGACTACCGTGGAGGTAACACCTGGAATATCAGTAAAGACGTCTGAAAAGTTACTCACACATTGAAGTAGTTCATGTCTCTTATGGTCATCCAAAGATTCATTAATATTAATGTTGGTTGCGCCCGAGTAGTCAAGAGTCACCAAGTCATGTAGTTCTTCATCATAGTATAAGTTAGAGGTGTCAATTACGCACACCTTACATCCTTCAGTTGTTGTATCAAGTTCGTGTGGAAAAACTAAGTCAAAGTTATTAAGGCAGTTAACCGAATTTCTTCGGTAATATTTCTTAAGGATGTTCATATGATAAAGCTTAGGTTTCCCCTTGACTTCTATGAAGTAGTCAACTTTCCCACAAATTTTTAATACTTTATATGGACCTTTCCATGCTATTAATAATTTATTTGACTTGATCGGCAAAAGTACAAGAACTTCATCCCCTACTTTAAAACTTCTCCTCTGACTTTTGGAGTCAAAATAGGTTTTGTACTGGTCCATTGACAAGCTTAAGTTTTTCGAAACTATGTCAGAGGTCTCCTCAAGTTTGGATCTAAGGTCAAGGAGAAACTGGTAAGAAGACTGAAGCTCAGCACTCACCTCCTCATTAGTCCATAAGTCATGAAGGATGGACAATGGGCCTCTGGCCTGTCTACCATAGAGAAGTTCAAAAGGTGAAAACCCCAAAGAGCCACTGGGAACTTCCCTCATGGCAAACAAAGCACAGGGTAGGTAACGAAGCCACTCCTTAGGTTTAAGGGAGCAAAGTTTCCTTAAAATGGACTTGAGAATCGAATGCTGGCGCTCAATCCTCCCATTACAGCTGGGATGATAGGGTGTTGTGAAGAGAGGCTTCACTTCCAGAAGTTGGTATAGATGTTGGATTAAGTCAGATGTGAATTGTGTCCCACGGTCAGACAAAATTTCCCTAGGGATGCCCACTCTATAGAAGATGGACAAAAGGGCTTCAGCCACCTCTGTAGTGGTTATGGTCTTTAAGGGTATGGCTTCAGGGAAACTCGAAGCTTAATCAACTAATGTTAATATATATCTATGTCCCCCAGATGAAAGTAGAGATAAAGGACCAACGATGTCAATAGCTACTCTTTCAAACGGTACCGTAAAGATTGGCATCTTGACCATAGGTACTCGCCTGGCACCTCGGGAGGATGACAGTTGGCAAACTTTACACGATCTACAATAAGTAGTGATATCTGAGGACATTTTAGGCCAAAAATAGGTTTCCCTAATTTTATTTAAGGTTTTACAATGCGAGAAATGTCCGGCCACTGGCAGGTCATGAGCCATTTTAAAAAGTCTCTCTGCATTGACTTGGAACAACTAAGATGGAATAGTCTATATCATCTGAATTTAATTTGAATACTGACTTGTACAAGACACCTTTCTTATATTCAAATTCATATGAAAAGTTTTTCCTTTGGATAACTTGATTTGGTTTAGCGCCATTATGACAATTCTGAAGAGAAGGGCAATTACGTTGTAAATTGACAAAAGAGTCCTTCGATATATCTAAAGACTTGAAGTCAGGGAAAATCAAAGGATGGACAGTAGGAGAAGCCTGGGCTTTGGTCTGAGCCCTAGTCAATACATTTATAGTATCGGAGGTGATATCTTCACTTTCATCTAACAAGTGAACCGGTGATCCTACTTCCTCGCTTTCGAGAATAGCATCACTGGTTTTTAATCCCACATGAATCTCAAGAGACATTGTCTCATCTGAACTTTCGAGGGGCTTCTCTGACTATACAGGAAGAGGATTTGAAACACTTATACCCATCTTTGGTGATGAAAGGTCAACGTCAGAAGGAAGAATGGCACCTTTTACATTACCTATTAGTACGGAGCAAGAAGTGATGGGAGCTAGTACGGCTTCAGACCAACCTGTGAACCATTTAGACCTAATGTAACAACGGATGGTTGGAAAAGTGTCCGTACGGCCCAAGTAGTCTGAAAGTATAGCAGAGGAATGAGTTTCTTTAAGATTAGGGAACAGTTTATCAGAAATGACTATACATGTGCATCCAGTGTCTCGTAAAATGCTAGATACATTAAGTCCATTAACTGTTCCTGAACAGAAGGATGCTTGGTCATTACAGTCTTTAATATATCTTCCAACTTTTTGGACTTTCTTAGAAGGACAATCTAGACGTTTATGTCCCTTAACACCACACAAATGACAAACAGGAATAAAAGAAGTCATTTTACTTTCCACTAGAGGCTTTGATTTCTTAAGGTCTGATGAACCCTTGCCCTTAGGGTTCGATCCCTTTAGGTCTTTATAGGAATTGTGAGCCTCAGCATTCAGGTCAGCAGCCTCAGCAATTTCCTCAGCTTTAATCAGGTTACATTCTCTGATGAATGTTCGTATCTGATGGGGAAGAGCTGTCAGGAACTGATCAGCAACCATGAAGTCTCTAAGAGATTCATAACTGTGATCAATTCCTGAACTCTCTATCCAAAAGTCGAACAAACGAAAGAGTGTTACCTGTAACTGCTGAAAGTTCTGGCCAGGCTGTAAGGTGGCATACCTGAAATCTTTCCTGTAAGAATTAGTGGTTTTTTGATATGCTTCAAGGATTGCCTTCTTCATAGGTTATAATTACATATGATATCGTGTGACAAAGTTGCATAGATATTCAAAGCTGTACCAGAAAATAACATTCCTAACCCAGTAGCCCAGGTGTCAGCAGGCCATTCACAGAGGGCAGCGGTATTTTCAAACCTGATGATGTATGAAGTTATGTCTTCCCCCTCTGTGAAGGGAGGTAAATTAGGTGTTGTAATATGTGCACTAGCTGCACGTTGTTCCATTACTCCTTCATCTAATTGCTGTTGTGAGAATGTTAACTTTTTATTCTCCAATTCAAGGCGGGCGTGCTCGAGCTCGCGATCCTTTTCTCTCTCCCTTAACTCATATTTTCTATCCTTTGCTCTTTCCTCAAGTTCCCTTAATTTAACTTGTTCCTCACATACTTTAGCTCTTTCCTCGCGTTCTCTAGCTCTTTCGTCACGATCAAGTCTATCACGCTCTTTTTTGTCTTCTCCTTCGATTCTCTCTCGATACTTTTCCTCTTGTCTTTCTCTTTCTACCCGTCTCTCTTCTCTCTCAATTTTCTCTCTCTCAATTCTTTCCTGGATCTTAGCACTAATGAAAGATTCTATTTTTTTCCCTGATATTCCTAACTTACTTCCAGCGTTCATCCAAAACTGGTATTCATCCATACTTGCAAGAATAACTTAAACTACCAGGGGAAAACTGAAACGGGTATCAAAGAAAACGGAGGGTTCAATTCCTGTTCCGCTCAAACTGTAAATAAACCAGTGGGCTCGATCCCTAATTCAATTAAACAATATGTATTAATTAAAACGAAGGGTTCTATGCCTGCTCCGAGCAAACAGTAAGTAGAATGGGGTCACTTGACCATCCCCAATCTTCTCACCAACAAATCAAAAGTGTCCTATGACAGTTCCCTTGATATAATAAAAAAGTCAATGAAAAAAAATTGTCACTGGAAAATCTCGGGTTCCCTAGAGTCTAATCCTCCAAAGTGTTTCAAGCTCACAATAAAGGTGGCAGAATTAACTATTATATCCTGCCTGACTTGACTTACAATAAATTGAGACTATAACAATCACCAAATCTTTTAAATACCTGTACCGTAGTCCTACCATAGAGAATGATTACTCATGGCTGGTGGGTAACCGTCTGTGGTATGCAGCGTTGAAGTTCCAATGGTAGATTCGAGATGGAATTGAATCTTGATTCTGTCGAGTTGTATCCTGGCAAGGTTGCCACTAGTGAAGGCTTACTCAGCCCTGTAACAACTTCAGGCAGTATTACCCAGGCTGGCTCCTCCTCAGAAAAATTAATGAATAGAAAAAAGAAATAATAACAAAAATAAACACTTTATTATATAGAAAAAAATAAAATATAAAACACTTAAATATGAAATATTAATCCTTATTATAGAAAATTGGAAAAATGAAAAATATAAATGATAACTGAATTCAACGCTAATTTAAAACTTGGGTGTCTGGTGTTAGTGACACTGCTTGTTGAAATCGTAGCCGTGGCCGATGATGGGGGGGGGGGTCGCAGGTGTTGGTTACAACCCACTGGCTAGTTCATCACAGTCTAGCCTTGAGTATTCTAAAACCGATGACAGGAAACCAGGTTCTTTACCGCGCAATGATGAGGGGTTACGTTCTGCAATTTCATACAGGGGGCACAGGTAATTATATCCAAAAAGGGGAAGTCTCAGGACGTTAGTCCATCTCCATCAGTTCTTCTCGTTGATTGACAGGTGACCCTCTCTGTCATCCAAGCTGTAAAGATTGACAGGTTACCCACTGCTTAAAAAATTACTCTCCATGATAAGTACAATACCTAAAAGATGTGGTGATTATTACAACAGTCAACCTAGAGCAAGACTGAAAGGACTAAGTTTATTATTGGTCAAAAGTGAAGCTTTCGATCAATAAATCCACTAGAATACAAGGCAGGCATGTACTTACAGTAGTGCTGGGAGGTGTGAGTCTAGTGATTACTGTTTGCACTGGAGCCCCACACGTCACCTTTCGGAGGGGGGGAAGAAGGTGGGGAAGGGAGAGCCGGAGCTAGACTGACCCTACCTTAACAAGCAGCCGGCAATCAAACTATCACTTTAGGGGTGGGGGAGAAAAGGTGGGAGCTGGACTTACCCTACCTTAACAAGTAGCCGGCAAGCAAACTATCACTTTCGGGGAGGGGGAAAAAAGGCGGGAATAGCGGGAGCTTGACTTACCCTACTTTAACAAGTAGCCGGCAAAGAAACTATTGTTACTACATACTCCCTCGCTACTCCTATCTATTGAACTTTTCCCTCACAACGTATTTAAAATATATTTAATTAGGTTAGGCTAATATAAATTGCTTTTGTTATAATAATGTTAGGTAAGTTTTTCTAAGATTCTTTTGGTGCGAAATTAAAAATTTTTACGTTGACATTAATGAAAAAAATATATCTTTAAACGTATAAGAGAAAATTTCAGAAAGGACTTAATTTTAAATGAGTTCTTGCTAATTGACCAGTTTTACATATTCGGCACGACATATATAATATATATATATATATATATATATATAATATATATATATAAAATATATATATATATTATATAATATATATATATATATCTATATATATATATATATATATAGATATATATAATATATATATATATATATGCAATAAGATCACAGTAAACAGGTGATTTTCGAATATGTAAAGCAACCACTCTGAAAGAATAGAGAAATTTCAAGCGCTTTCGTGACTACTCACATTATCAAGGAACTATGAAAGCAAAGCATCCAAGGAAGGTATATAAGGGGTCTGGCCAACACCTCACTATCAGATCCCACAACGGTTAAACACCTGACGCGCACCGGCCCAACTGGGCAGTTCCTTTGCACAACCCACCAACAAACTATTCTACCCAAGAAAATTTTTAAAATTATTATTTTTCAAGTGTATTATTAAATTCTTCCCAAATTCTATTAATTATAAATGGATCTAATTTATATAAACCAAAGGAAATTTTCATATTATTGTCAAAACTGCTTTTTATGAAACAAGATTCAATTATAATCCTGTCGACTATGGACTTGCTTGATACTACTTTGTCAACTTTTTTGAAAATCAATTGGATGGTTAAAATCTCTTACATGAATAAATAGAGCATTGGAATCTTGTCCAGTTCTAATGCTATATTTATGTTGTTTTAATCTTTGTTCGAGATTTTTACCAGTTTGACCGTAATAAACTTTATCGCAAATTTTACAAGGAATCTTAGACACATCCATCAGCATTTTGGGGAGAATTCTTTATCAAAAGTTTTTTTTACTGTATCGAGATTTTTGAATACAACTTTAATATTAAAAGTTGATATGCCTTCTCTTCTTAAGACTTTTAATATTAAAGTTGTATTCAAAAATCTTGATACAGTAAAAAAAACATTTGATGAAGAATTCCCCCCAAATGCTGATGGATGTGTCTATAAGATTCCTTGTAAAATTTGCGATAAAGTTTATTACGGTCAAACTGGTAAAAATCTCGAACTAAGATTAAAACAACATGAATATAGCATTAGAACTGGAATGCATTTAATCTCCTGAAAAGATATGTGATATTAACAGCTGAACAAGAACATTTCCCTGGTCTCTTCCCTTTTGTTTCAGCTGGATATAGCAAGGAATTAATGTTCCTATTTGGAGAGTATGAAATCACATCATCAGAGGGTACAAAGGATTTACTTCTAGATGATCTTACACTTGTGATGACACTAGGAGAGGAAATGAGTCTCAATCTGAATCCATCCAAATGTGAAATCATCTCAGTGAATCAACACGAGATCGACGCAGTGAGAACAAAACTACCAGGAGCATCAGTCATTGCCCCCACAAACAATATCTCTGAAGTGATGCCACTGACACAATTCTCAGGATGAAACTGGAAGCGTTGGGGAGGATGGAACAACGAAAAGACAATCTTGACACACACGTTACCTTGTACCTTCTCACAAAGTGCTTGAGTCTAGCCAGGTTAACATATTTCCTAAGATGTGCGCCTTCATTTGATAAAACTATACTGCACGAATACGACAGTGTCCGGAAGAATATTTATAAGAAAGTACTTAACCTTACACTAGAAGATGGGGAGTGGAACCAAGCCACAATTCCATTCAGACTAGAAGGCACTGGTGTCCACAAGTCATCACAGATTGTGCTACCTGCTTTCCTGTCCTCATATGTTGCATACAGTGGACTTGTAGCAGCAATTCTTCCTGAGAATTGATAGAGCCATGATCTGGGATAATCTATCGAGCTCTGAAATTAGACCTGAACCCCCCAGCAACTACAGTCACACTGGGATGGCCCAATAGTGGAGAACATAGCCTCAACCATGCTTCTGAGTGTGTCAAGGAAGGACAGAGCCTGCCTCCTGGCAGTGAGAGTTCCTCATGCAGGAGACTTTCTGATGGCTGTTCCCAACTCCAGTCTTGGCACACGTCTCAATCCACAGATCATCTGCATTGGTCTTGCTCTTCAACTTGCTGCCCCTATTCTCGCCGAGCACAGATGCATTTGTAACAGTAAAACAGCAGACTGATATAGGCACCACGGTCTTGTGTGCTGTAAATCCGAGAGAAAGATTGCAAGGCATGAAGAGGTTAGTAACATTATCAAGAGGAGCCTCTCAACAGCCAGATGCCCAGCAATCAAGGAGTTACCCCACCTATGCAGATCTGATGGTAGCCAAAAGCATCCAGATGGTACCACCCTTTAATCCTGGACAGATGGCAAGTAGGTGGTGTTGGAGTATGCATGGGCATCTAACTTGGCTTATACCTATCTTAAGTACTCCAGGGAGGAAGGAGGGGTAGCTGCCAGCTTTAGGGTGTCCCAAAAGTCTAGAAAATATGCTAATCATTATATGTTTGTTCCCATAGGCTCGGAGACCCTTTGCCCATGTGGATAGAGTCCCACCAAGGAAGAGTGGCCCGAAAAAGTAAAACTTTCACCATCATTCACTCCTCCACTGTTTTGCCAGTGGCGCACTTACACTACACTTATGAAACTGCAACAATAACAGTGCATGCACTGTACTTCCCATCTTCAGGACTCAAGTTTGGCTTCCAGGTTTCCCTGAATCCCTTCAAAATATTACCCTCCTCACACTCCAGCAGCACGTCAGGTCCTAAAATACAGTTGTCTCCATTCGCTTTTATCTAACAAGCTCAGGCTTGTTACATAAAAGCTGGAAGTCCAAGCCCCCTCGTCCTCTAACCCTCCTTTACCCCCTCCCTCCAACCTTTCCACGGTTGACCTCTACTCCACCTTCCCTCCACTACAGATTTTTTCACTCTTGAAGTCATTCTAATTTGTTCCATCTCTTTACTTGTCTGACGCACCTCAATAATCCCTCCTCAGCCCTCTGTTTAACAGTTTTGGTAATCCCGCACCTCCTCCTAATTTCCAAACTATGAATTCTTTGCATTACATTCACATCACACATTGCTCTCAGATATGACATCTCCACTGCCTCAAGCTTCTTGTTGTTGCAACATTCACCACCCATAGTATAGTTGGTATAGTTATATCAACTGGCATTGGTATAACTATACTCTCATACATTCCCCTCTTTGCTTCCATGGGCAAAGTTCTTTGTCTCCACAGACTCTTCAGTGGACCACTCACCCTTTTTCCCTCTTCAATATATATATATATATATACTAAATATATATATATATATTATATATATATATTATATATATAAATATATGTGTGTGTGGTGTGTGTGTGTGTATGTGTGTGTGTGTGTGTATATGTGTGTGTGTGTGTGTGTGTGTAATGTAATGGTATATGTTATATGTGTGTGTACGTATGTGTGTGTGTGTGTTGAATGGTGTGTGTGTGTGTGAGTGTATGGGTGTGTGCATATATGTGTGTAGTGTATTGTGTGTGCATATGGTGTGTGTTTGTGTGCATACGTGTGTGTTTATGTGTGTGCATGTATGTGTATGTGTGATGTATGTAGAGTATGTGTGTGTGCATATGTTGTGTGCATATGTGTGTGTGTGCATAGTGTGTGTGCATATGTGTGTGTATGTGTGTGTGTGTATGTGTGTGTGTATGTGTGTTGTGTGTGTGTGTGTGTGTGTGTGTTGTGTGTGTAATGTGTGTGTGTTGTGTGTGTGTGTGGTGTGAGGGTGTGTTGGTGTGTATGTGTGTGTGTGTATGTGTATGGTGTGTGGTGTGTGTGTGTGGTGTGTGTATGTGTATGTGTGTGTCTTTGTGTTTTTTGAGTGTGTGTGTAAGTGTGGGATGTGTATGTTGTGTGTGTGTGTGTATGTTGTGTGTGTGTGTGTGTGTATGTGTGTGTGTGAGAAGATTGATTCATATAGAGATATAAAAGTATGTTTTAGTGTGGGTTATAAAGCAGAAGACAATGGGTGTGAATACCCTTCCAATACCCCTCACGTATCTAGCTGTGCCAGCCACTATGTGGGCTATGTGGTATGTGTGTGTGTGTATGTATGTGGTATGTGTGTGTTCATATGTGTGTGTCATATGTGGTGTGTGTGCATATGTGGTGTGTGCATATGTGTGGTGTATGTGGTGTGTGTGTGTATTGTGTGTGTAGGTGTGTGTGTGGTGTATGTGGGTTGGTGTGTTATTGTGTGTGTGGTGTGTGTGTGTGTGTGTGTGTGTGTGTGTATGTGTGTGTGTGTGTAGTTTACGTGTAATGTTGTGTGTGGTGTGTGTGTGTGTGTGTGTGTGTGTGTGTGTGTATGTGTGTGTGTTGTTGTGTGTTGTGTGTGTGTGGTGTGTGGTGAGAAGATTGATACATATAGAGATATAAGTATGTTTTTGTGTGGGTGTAAAGCAGAAGACAATGGTGTGATACCCTGTCCAATACCCTCACGTATCTAGCTGTGACCAGCCACTATCAGCCATCACCGGAGCAAGCAGCCTCATACAATCTCCCGAGAACCGCCTTTCCTTGTTGATATGTCGTGCCCCCTCGTTCCATCTCCCACCTCCCTGGCTCTTGTAGTGTTACGCAAACATTCTAACCAACATTCATCCAACACATTTAGCCGCTTTTTCCCTACTTTTTTCCCCTGTTAACCCATCTATGATTGCTTCATTTATTATTATTATGAAATAAGATGTGTATGTGTGAGTCCTAACATATATATGTATATATAAAATATATAAATAAATATATATATAATATCTATATATATATATATATATTATATATATATATATATATTATATTATGCATGTATATGTCTTGCCAATAGGCAGAACTTGCCATCTGGGCTTAAATAGCAACGCTCGTCTTGCTATATAGGACAAGCGAAAATTTGTGTATGCAATAATATCGCCAAAATCATTCTGAACCTAACGAAAAAAACATATTTCATTGTGTTTAGTATTAAATTACTGTAAACAATTCTAAAATATATTTAGTTGGGTTAGGTTAAAAGAAATTGCGATTGTTATAATAAGGTTAGGTAAGTTTTCTAAGATTCTTTTGGTCAAAATTAAAAAAAATTACAGTAACATTAATGAAAAAAACATATCTTTAAACGTATAAGAGAAAATTTCGGAAAGGACTTAATTTTAAATGAGTTCTTGCTAATTGGCCAGTTTTACATATTCGGTACGACATGTGTGTGTGTGTGTAGAATGTAGATATACACCATTTCCTTGGCAAATTAAATAGCTTAGGACATTCTATAAACTTTACTGTTGAGCTTGAGGAAAATAACTAATTGCCTTTTCTAGATGTTTTAGTTATTAAGAGTAATAATGTATTCAAATTTAAAATTTACAGAAAATTTACAAAAAACTGTTCCTATGTCCACTATTATTCTTCCCATCAAGATAGAGTTAAACTCTCTGTTTTCTCATCAATGTTTTTGAGAGCTTTACGTATTTGTAGTCCAGAGTTCATAGATGAAGAAATATCCAAAATTTATGAAATAGCCATTGATCTGAAATACCCTAGAAATGTAATTGATAAATCATTTAAAATTGCTAGAAATATTTTTACAACCCAAAAAGGGACAACTAACCTTATTCAACCAAAAAGTATGTTGGTTCTCCTTTACCATGAAAACTTGCTTGATATACCTTCTCTTCTTAAGACTTTTAATATTAAAGTTGTATTTAAAAATCTTGATACAGTAAAAAAAATTTTTGATTAATAATTCCCCCCAAAATGCTGACGGATGAGTCTATAAGATTCGTTGTAAAATTTGCGATAAAGTTTATTACGGTCAAACTGGTAAAAGTCTCGAACTTAGATTAAAACAACATAAATATAGCATTAGAACTGGACAAGATTCCAAAGCTCTATTTACTCACGTGAGAGATTTTAACCATCCAATTGATTTTCAAAAAGTTGAGAAAGTTGTATCTAGCAAGTCCATGGTCGACAGAAATATAATTGAATCTTGTTTCCTTTGGTTTACATAAATTAGATTTATTTATAATTAATAAAATTTGGGAAGTTTAATAATACATTGGACAAATAATAAACCTTATTTCTTGGGAAGAATATTTTGTTAGTGGGATGTTGTGAGGACCTGTCTAGTTGGACCAGCGGACCTACTGCAGTGTTCCTTTTTTCTTATGAGTCCGGAATTGTCGAGCGTCAGGTGTTTCTTTGTTGTGGGAGTTGACTGTGAGGTGTGGCCTAAGCCCATTATTTTTGCCATCCTTGATGTATTACTTTCATAGTTCTTTGTCAATGTGAGTAGTCACATAATATATATATATATATATATATATATATATATATATATATATATATATATATATATATATATATATATATAATATATATATAATATATATATTGTTTTACATGATGGTAGGATTCCCCGGTGTCCTTTTTTCTTTCCTCTTAAACATGCAAGCTTTCAAGGTACTTTTCTTGCTACTTCTACTTACGCATAGGTCACACTACACATACATGTACAAGCATATTATACACACCCCTCTGGGTTTCCTTCTATTATCTCTAACCTCTCTACAGAGGACTTCAAATTGCAATCAAATTAACATCACCCGGACTCTGACACACATCCCCAAGCAGCTCGCCCTCAAGCTGCTAGCAAATTCACTGACCTTCTGAAGAAAGTCCACGATTCTCCTTCAAACACAGATCCTGGAACAACTTGCTGATTTTTGGGCAAGGCCCGGGGGGGGGGGGGGGGCGTCCCACCAATGAGGGACAAGTCACTAAGCAACACATGTTATTAGGGCGATAAGATGCATTCCAAGGGATGACACCCTCGTCCGTCTCCCCCCCCCCCCCCTAGGGCGACAACACCCGCCGGGCAAATGCCAACAACAGGACACCCCGACACCTCAAAATCAAGCCCAAATTAGCAAAAAAATAAAGAGGTAATACAATTGGAGCTTTGAGACTTAAACCAGTGAGATACCATCGCTCCCAAGGACGTCACACGGCGCAAACTCTGAAGGACAAACATCCACCAGGCTCCCAGTACCAACATTGACCTCCACTGACCATTGCAAGCAGCGAAGAACATCTAAACCTTACAGGATGCTGATGTGTATAAAGCTGCTATGTCATTTCCACAGGGTTCAGCAGAGGTTTCACCGGTTTAAAAGGCCTCAACACTTTAAAACAAATACTCCAATCCAGCACTTGGTGAGGTTTCAGAGAGGCTGACTCTCTGAACTCACCAAATTTTCCAACCTGGGCCTGCTGCGGTGTCCCTGAGGCCATCAGACCCTTTTTCTTTGGTGCCTCATTGTGTCCCTCCCGGAAAAGGATGGCAGAAATCAGGCCCATTGCAGTGGGAAACACCCTTTCGGCGCCTAGTCGCAAGGCTGCAGTAAGAAGGGTGGAGTCAAGAGGCTGCTGCAATGCTGAAACCAACTCGGCTCGGTTTCGTTCGGCGTTCAAACAGGCTGTGAAGCAGCTGCCCATGCAGCACGAGTAATATACACAAACATGTCCTATTGAAAAAGCCTGGTCAAATTGGTCATTGCCAATGCTTTCAACTCAGTCAGAAGGGATGCTGCTCTTCCAAGCAGTTTATAGAAACTTCCCTTCCCTTATCCCTCATAGAATCGTGTTATAGTGTGACTTCAAACTATTGTTTGGGGACCATGAATTGAACTCGTGTGAGGGCGTGCAACAGGGGACCCTCCTCGCCCCCTTTCAATTTTGTTTGGTCATCAAGGAAGTCACGGAGGCACTCTCCAGCGACTCAATATCTGGTTCCTGGACGACCGGTACCCTAGATGGCACAACAGAATCTCTCCTTGGAGGACATCAGTAAAATTAAAGACAGGGAGAAAGCCTGGGCCTTTCTTTAAACCCCAACCAAATGTGGTAATAGTTTCTACCAATCAACAGATGATCCAGAATATTAGTACCGTTTTAAAACCGGAGCACGAGCCAATTGATCCATCCAATAGCACTCTCCTCGTTGCTCCTCCTGGGTCCCAATGCCATCGATCCTGATCCAGGAAAAAAGACTCAGACCTCCAGACCGAGAAAGCAGATGAAAGACATTGACACATACGGATGCCTTCTACCTACTCACCAGGTGCCTGTCACCCCAAAAACTTAACCTATTTTCACCTGAGATGCATCCCCAGCACTTCACAGTCCAAAACTCAAGGAAAGACTCTCTCCTGAAGGCCATGCTAGAGAGTGTATTGAATCTTTCCCTTGACGATGGACAGTGGTTGCAAGCCTCACTTCCGGTCAGGCTTGGGAGGGCTAGGAGTACGCAAGATCCTTCCCAGATTGGCTCCTATCGCTTCCTATCCTCTTCCATTGCATCAAACGAGTTGATAAGACAAATTCCTTCCTGACACCCGCATGACTCAGCAGAATAGAGACCCTACCTAGCTATGTCAAGTGCCATCAACCAATGGGAGACATCTTGCTGCTCCAGCACCAAACCCTAGTGCAACCAACTGGCTCACAACCAGTCAAGCTGGGATAGCCCAATTGCTGAAAAGGTCTTGCCAACATGCTCAGGGGCTGCAACATCAATAGGGAGATTGCCCGTCTCAGAGCTGTGAGTGCACATCAACTCCAGGGACTTCCTCCAAACAGTTTCCCATAACGGCAAATGGGAAACGCGACTCGAACCCTAAGACCCTCCGTATTGCAGTGGCTCTGCGCCTTGCTTCCCAACCAATTCACACAGAATATATGTGATTTGCGGCGAAGTGCAAGCAGACCAATACGTCTACATGGTCTTAACTGTTCCAAAACCAAAGGGCAGCATGCAAGACACAATGAGGTCAACGACATCATTAAGAGAACCCTTGCTACAGCTGGAATGCCCTGCGAGAGGGAGCCAAACGATCACTTGCAGCAAACAATACCCACTACCCAGCAAACCACCCCTACGGGATCACCATCTATCCTTGGAAGAATGGCAAGCTCTTAGCAGTGACTATACCTGTGTGTCCACACTGGCTGACACCTATCAATCACAGTTGGTGGGGCGACAGGGAGGAGCTGCTTGACCACAGGGAGAAGTAAAAAAGAATCAGCAAGTTACAGGGACATTAGCCAACATTATCAATTTGTCCCCAGTGGATCAGAGACCTTTGGATCATGGGAAAAAATGACCACACGTTTCCTTAAAGAATTGTGTTCCAGACTCATCGACACCACCAGGGACCCAAGGGCAAGGCCACTTTCAAGTTCCAGCCCTCCGGTCGCCAGCCAGAGGGGAAATGCTTGCTGCATACTTGGCTCACGTCCAGCCTCGGAGGACTGGAGAAATTTCATCATCTCTTTGATACATTGTGCCATGTATTCATGTTTGTTTTTTTTCTGAAATGTATTTGTTTATAATAAATGGGGGGGGGGGCATCATAGAAATAAAAAAATATATAGGGGGTGGAGGAGAAGAAAATATTCAAACAGCTCCGGGGAGAACCTTGATTTTCTCTGAGGCACGTTTATTTTGTCCTTCTCTGAGGATGAGGGTCCCCCATTCCAGCATATAGAGGTTGTACTGTCCCTATGTATATAATATATATATATATTTATTATATATTTATACATGTGTCCCTCAAAAATCGACCGGCCTGAAAGTCGTCCATTCGGAAATCAACCGGTTTTTTTTAGACAAAATAATTGACTCGGAAATTGACCGAAAATTCGTTTATCGACCCGTCTCGACCCGTCGTCCCAGACGCGTATGCATCGAGGTAAGCAGGCCTCGACCCCCTCAGCCTTCCTTCCCCAGCCAGTGTGCCATTTTTACCAGTTAGCGCGGTCCTCTCACGTGCTCCCAGTGGAAATATATCATATTCTATTATTTAGTGCTTGCAAGTTTTTAAGTGCAATAAGCTACCATGGCATCACCAAGAAAGCTCCTAGTGCCAAAACCTTTGGAAGAAGGTGAGAAATACCATTGATTTAAGAAAAAACCATCATTGAACATATATAGTGGGCGAACGTGTGGGCGAACCGGCGAGGGTGTATAACAAAAATCATCAACCATATCTTCATCATAGCCGAGAAAGGCAATCAAGGATCTGTTTTTGTTGCAAGGGGGTAAATAGCTTGACAAAAATGAGATCACCAGTACTTGGAAGAGGTTGAGAATTATTATTGGTGTGATAAAATGAGAAACAATTCGCAGGAGACAGTCTTAATGACTCGTTTATTTGCGAAAAGGCTAGGCAGTTGCTCATGAAGATTTGGAAATAAATTGCCTGCAAATGTGGTGAAGTGGAGTGATTTTTTAAGGGCCACAAAGGCTGTTTGAGAATTAAGAAGCGACTGGCATACACAGTTGGTAAGGCATGGTGAGGCTGCAGTTTCGGACCACAAGGCGGCTGAAAAATATGTGCATGAATCCAGGAGTACATAAAGGCTGAAGGACTGAAACCTGAATCAAGTGTTTCCAATTGTGACAAAACAGGCCTCTTCTGGAAGAAAAATGCCAAAGAGACCTTCATTACACAAAGAGGAAAAGGTCAATGCCAGGACACAAAGCCTATGAAGACAGGCACCTAATGTTCTGTGCTAAATGCTAGGGGGATTTTCAAATGATAGCCGTTACATGTGTACCATTCCTGAAAATTCCAAGCAATTTAGAAAAATAATGTTATAAGAGAAAATTGTGTGTGTTTTTTGGAAATCTAATAATCAGGCATGGGTCACGAGGGAAAGTTTTGTGAGTGGTTCAAAGAATGTTTGGCCCTAGTGTGAAGAATTACCGTCCTGGAGAAGAAAAATTGGATCTCAAGTGCCCTGCATAATGGACATCACCTGCTCATCCACCAACTTGGATACCTAATTCTGAAGGAGTTTGGTTCACTCATAAAGTTCTTGCCCCCGAATACCACTCCTCTTCCTCCAACCCATGGACCACAGTCTTGCATAACTTTTAAAAAACTGTCCACCAAAGCAAGTTTGAAAGGTGCTTCAATTGTGACCTTCAGACACTCACTTGACCCTACGAGATTTTTGGAAAGAACATTTCATTATTTTCCATTGTGTAACCCTTATAGTAAGGTGCTTGGGAGGGAGTGTCCTACCAGGACTTTGAACTCTGCTTGGAGAAAATTGTGGCCAGATGTTGTCGACAAGAGGGATTTGGAAGGGTTTGGTCTGACCCTGATGAACCTATGTCATTTTGAACTCTATTGTGGCACTGGGGGAGTTCCATGGGGTTGGATGAGAGTTTGGAGGATGTAGAGAGTGGTGGAGGACCACAACGAAGAGCTAACCACTGAGGAGATGCAAGAGCTTCAGCAGGAAGAGCTACAGATCGCAGACTCAGAATCTTGCTGCAGAGAGGAGGAAGAGAGATGGAAAAAGGTGCTTCTTCAGAAATTAAGGAGACTTTTACTATGTGGGGTAAGATGGCAAGATTTATGGAGAAACATCACCCAGAGAAGGATGTTGTAAGCCATATCGGCAACTTTGTTACAGTGGACAGAGTCTTGGCCCCATTTTAGGGAAGTTTAAAGAGACGCCAGAAACAGAGCTCCTGCACAGTTATTTTGCGAGACAGGACTCCAGTGACTCTCAAGCTGGCCTAGTGGCCATTAAGAACAGAGAAAGAAGCAACCCAGAAAAGCAAAATGGTACCCGAGGTGTTGGCTGGAAGTGGAATTTCCCCTTCCAAACTGTAACCAATCCCTCTCTCCTCCTCCTCCTACAGTCTCCCATACACCAAGAAGAATCTCCAATAAAGGTAAGTGTTAGCTGTTAAATGTTGCATTCATCATTTCCCATTGATTGTTTATGTAACTACATGTATATTTCATGTAAAAAATTTTTTGTTTAATACTTCAGGGTGTCAAGGAACAGAATAATTGAAATTTACATTATTTCTTATGGGAAAATTGATTCGAAAATCGACCATTTCGATAATCCGACCGGCTTCAGGAACGGATTACCGTAGATAATCGAGGGACCAATGTATATATAATATATATATATATATAAAATATATATTATAAAATATATATATATATATATATATATATATATATATATATAAATAATATATATATATATATATATATAATATATATATATATATATATTATATATATAGTTATATAATATTATATTATGTATATATATATAAATATAAATATATATATATATATATAATATATATATATATATTTATATATATATAATATATATATATATATATATATTTATATATTATTATATAATATATATATATATATATTAATATATATATATATATATATATAATATATATCTATATGTATAATTTATATTTATATATATATTAATATATATACATATATGTATTAAATATTAATAATATATATATATATATATATAAATATATATAAATATATATATAATATATAATATATATATAATAATAAATATATATAATAAATAAATATATATAAAATATATAATATATAAATAGATATAAAATATAAATTAATATAAAATAAATATAAATATAAATAAATAATATAATATATAAATATATATATATATATATAATAAATATAATATAATATATATAATAAATACATATATATAAATATATATATTATATGATAATAAATATAATATATAAATATATATAATATATATAAAATATAAATATATATAATATATATTATATTATATAATATATATATATATATATATATATAATATATATATATATATATAAATATAACTATATAATATTATATATATATATACATATAATATATATATATATTATATATATATATATACATATTAATATAGTATATATATGAATAAATATATTTATATATAT
Source organism: Cherax quadricarinatus (assembly GCF_026875155.1). Lineage (NCBI taxonomy): Eukaryota > Metazoa > Arthropoda > Malacostraca > Decapoda > Parastacidae > Cherax > Cherax quadricarinatus. The sequence goes on from NW_026476709.1 coordinate 33,410, forward strand.
ATATATTATATATATATATATATAATATATATATATAAATATTATATAAAAATATATAATATACTATAATATATATTATATACATATAAATATATATAGTAAATAAATATATATATATATATAATCTATATAATATATAAATGTATCAGATTATATATATATCTATATATATTAATATATATATATATAATATAAATATATAAATATCATATATAAATATATATATATAAAATTATAAATGTAAATATGAAAATGTATATATATACATGTATATATATAAATATATAAATTTAAATTATGTAAAAATACAATATAAATTCAATAAGTAAATATAAATTTATATATAATATTATAAATATCATATACATATATATATATAACTTAAATAAAATAAATAAATGTACTATATGTGAAAAATATAAACAAGAAAAAATTTAAAAAAATGTATATATGTAAAAATATATATATATAGAAATAAATATATATATAAAAATAACTATATATAAATATAAAGATAAATAACAAGGTATATATATACTAAATATATCTAATATAGAAAAAATAACATAAAGGTATATATAAAACTATAACTCAAAAAAATAATAACTATCTATATCTATATCAAATAACTATATAACTATAAATACATATATAAATGTATATATCTATAACTAAAATAAAAAATAAAATAACAACACACACACACAAAACACACTCTCATACACACATTCACAAACACACACACACACCACCCATTCAAACACACCCAAACACACACACACACAAACACACACAAACACACACACACAATCTCAAACACACACTCAAACTACCGACAAACAAGGGCTGTCCCGAGTTGATCAACAAATAACATTCCGATTAACCACTACAGTGGATAAAATCGAGAAGGACCATTTAGTTGGGTAGCCATCTTAGTAAAATAGGCTTATACATTTAAAAAATTCATGTTGATGAAGATAAACATACTTTCAGCAATCGAACTAAACAACGACTCATGGACAACTAGTGATAGAAACCTGATATTTTCCCCCGAGACAACAATATATAGAGTCAATTCCTCCTACAAAGTGATATTAAGCAGTAATTATCCAACAATTTCTAGCGGGAGATTTTTAATGCTTCATCACCCTGCCCTCTTAAACTGTGGAGCTGTATTCCACTGGGTGACTTTTAAAAGGAAAACAACACTTTAATTATCATGACAGCTAGAAACCTGTCATTCCAAGCAAGGCCAATCTTTAAATCGTACATTCTACCGTCATCCAGGGACACCTGATATAGTACTGACAAACAGGACTGGGTGACAGTCTTTCACTGTCGTAAATCTCCAGGTGGACATGTTGGATCTTGACCATAATCCCTGTTTTAATACAACTACATAACTTCTCCAATTCGAATACCTGTACCTCCTAAACCCAATCTAACAACCCTAGGATTTGAACCCATTCAGGGCATATCTGGGTGATGATGCAATTTGTGTCTTTGGAAAATCTACCTTCCATTGGAAAATTGATGATGCAAAACAGGACCCTGCATAATCAATAATTGAAGCTACTAATGCAACTAGTCAATTAGCTTCCACAAAGATATTACCAACAATATAAACCTACTAGGTTTGTTGTCTATTTACGAAATTAATCAAGCAGAATGTCGAAGGCATCTTCAAACTGCAACAACCACCAGCAGCTAGCACGGCACCGAATAAGGCACGAATTAATTAAACATGATTAGTCCATCACAAACGGACAGATGGGAAATCTTCTAGTTCTTCAAGCGAATCAATATAAACTGAACCAGCAAAATTTGGAGTAAGATCAGACAACTGTTAGGGGCAAAGCAAAAGGCTCCTAACTACCTAGTTCATACCTTCATCTGATGAGATGAGGAAGAATGTTTGAATTAAACTTGACGATCCTACAGGACCAGGCTAATTTTTGATGGGTGATGTATGGGAAAAATTCTCTCCCATAAATAACAGTCGTCAATTTAACAATATCATTATCAGTTAGTAATGAAATGGAGAGATAAACTTTGGATGATCTACAACAACTACCTTCCATCGATACTTTCAACTCTTGAAGATTACCCAACCCGCTTACTAGACCTATTACATACTAGAGATAAGTCAGTTATGGAAGAATGAGAAATAGAGCCCCCTGGCCTCTCTGGAAAAAACATATGAAACAAATAAAGTACCTACCCTAGAATTTGTAAAACAGTCTTGGACAATATCATTAATGCCATCTTGGCCTCAGGACATTTTTCCAGCTGTTTTTAAGACTGTAGGATGACTTTCCTTGGTAAATCCCAATAAAGACATCCAGCCAACCTGGGAACTATCGACCTAATATCTTTATACTTGAAGTCACTGGAAAGTTTCTGAGAAAGTCATTTCCAACAGATTGAACTACCTATATGAGTTGAATCACTTTTTTTTACTGAAAAACAATTGGCTTTAGAACACATCGAAGGTACCCAATCATGCAATAAAATGTTTATTTTCGATAACTGTAGCAAGTCTAAAACATCAGGACAATCTTTGCCTTAATTGCCACCGCAGAGATGTTCATTAAAGCTTTTGATAGCTTAGGCAAGATGGCACTTATATACAAAATCATTGACCTACCAACCATAACTGGACTTTTCTCAGATTAATATATAATTTCTTAACTCAAAGAAAAATCATTCCCACCCTTTCAATGCAAGGTCACAGAGCCGTTTATATATAACCGACAGCTGGTGTCCCACAAAGGATCTTGTCTCAGTCCCACACCTCTTCAACATTTACGTGAATGACCTTCCTCAACCAGAGTCTTAATGACAACAATTGTGACACAGTTAGCAGATGATTATTCATGTCGTCTCATCATACCCCGGTTAAAGAAAATACAAAGTTATGAGAGAGTCATAGAGAAAATGATTAGTGAACATCGTCGAACCATCAAATTGGGAAAAGAAATGGAGAATTAAAATATTCCAGACAAGTCCTTGTAGCACGATAGGCTGTTTTGCACAACATTGAAGATTAAAGGGAGGTATCTCCATCAGAGGTACACCTGTAAGCCATTATAAACCCTAACAAGATTTTGAAATATGAAATCGACAGGCTGCTCCATTCAACATCTCATTAACTAAAAAGATCAACATAGCAAAGCCGACTTAGTTAGCAGACTCTTTCGATTTATCAAGCCCCCTCAACATGTCAAAAAACATCTGTCAAAAAGATAATAAGACCAATAACTCGAATACCCTTGTGTCCCAATGTCACTAACAACAAAGACCAACATGGCTCCGTTAATAAGGGTCCAGATAGAAGCTCTTCGCTTCAACCACCGATACCAGGAGGAGAGACAGAGTTTAAAATGGCAAGATTTACACATACACCAGATATTACTGCCATAAATGTACGCTTTGACACCCTAAAAAAGAAACAACTTTATACAATGCAAGAACTATACATGCCAGATAGAGGAACATCCCATAGACAAGTGGTAAATACCACAGGAGTATACCATCACTACTACTCCCTCCTCACAGGACTCACGATGACTCTCCCACAGAGGGTCCGTCGCTTTATTCATAAAGAGATTACCCACGACCCATGATATTGAGCAACCCTCCCTGATGAAGAAATTGGGTACCACCAGAACCTTTCTATGTATACTGAGAAATCATTGCCCCCAATTAGGGAGACATCTTATATAACTTTCTAATTAAAAATTATGCTATTTACTATGGCTGTGACCCACCTGTAAGAACCATTTGTCACGAACTTTATAAACTGCCAGAAATTTATTGCCTTCCTTGTCGCATAAATATCCGTTGTGCACTCGCAAAAAAAAAAAAAAAAAAAAAAAAAAAAAAAAAAAAAAAAGCAATTGCAACCTGTATAATTACTACCAATTCAGAGTCATGTAATTATATATATCTGGTTAGAATCTATGTGAACTCTGATGGGTACTCTTAACCCCTTAAATAAAAATATTATCATGTTACGTACACTTTTTAAAAATTTGTCCCAAAGTGGTTTTGGGCCACTTACCTTTATATCCTAAACCCACTTCACTCCCCCTCCACCCTTTTCCCAATATTCCAACCTTACCCCATCCTACTTCCCTTCCCATCTCACCAATGCTCTGGCTGAACAATCAATCAAATATATAACTAAATATATATATATATATAATATAATATATATATATAATATAAATATATATATATATATATATAATATATATATAAATTTATATATATATATATATGGCCCCCATATGCCCCCTATATTAATATAGGGGGGCATGTGGCAATGTTACAATTGTATGGTGTAGGAGGTAGGTTACTGAAAGCAGTGAAGAGTTTTACGAGGATAGTGAGGCTCAAGTTAGAGTATGTAGATAGAGAGGGAAATTTTTTTCTCTCATAACCAGTAAAAGTAGGCCTTAGACAAGGATGTGTGATGTCACCGGTTTGTTTAATATATTTATAGATGGGGTATGTAAGAGAAGAAAATCGAGGGTCTGGCAAGAGGCGTGGAGTTAAAAGAAAAGAATTCCACAACACAAAGTGGGAGTTGTCACAGCTGCTCTTTGCTGATGACACTGTGCTCTTAGGAGATTCTGAGAGAAAGTTGGCAGAGATTGGTGGATGAATTTGGTAGGGTTGGCAAAAAAAGAAAATTAAAATGAATCAGAAAGAGTAAGGTTATGAGATAACAAAAAGATAGGTGATGAAAGATTGAATACTCAGATTGGAGGGAGAGAGTATGGAGGAGGTGAACGTATTCATTTAAGGGAGTGGACTGTCCAGCAGATGGGTCTATGAAAGATGAGGAGTGTATCATAGAATTGATGAGAAAAAAAGTGAGTGGTGCACTTAGGAGTCCATTGCCCCCACAAACAATATCTCCGAGTGGATGCCACTGGACACAATTCTCAGGATGAAACTGGAAGCGTTTGGGGAGATGGAAAAACGAAAAGACAATCCTTGACACACACGTTACCTTGACCTTCTCACAAAGTCTTGAGTCTAGCCATGTTAACATATTTCCTAAGATGGTGCGCCTTCATTTGATAAAACTATACTGCAACGAATAAGACCTGGTCCCGGAAGAATATTTATAAGAAAGTACTTAACCTTACACTAGGAAATGGGAGGGAAACCAAGCCACAATTCCATACAGACTAGAAAGGCACTGTTCCCAAAGTCATCAAGATGTGCTACCTGCTTTCCTGTCCCTCATATGGTTGCATCAGTGGACCTGTAGCATCAATTCTCCTGAGAATTGATAGAGTCCCATGATCTGGGATAATCTATCGAGCTCTGAAAATTAGACCTGAACCCCACCAGCAACTACAGTCACACTGGGATGGCCCAATAGTGGGAGAACATAGCCTGTGGAGGGGGGAGTATGGAGGAGGGAATTTTTTTTCAGATATTGGGAGGGGTGTCACCAGATGGGTTAGAAAGATGAGGGTTCAAGAATTGAGAAAAAAAAAGGAGTGGTGCCTTGGAGCTTGGAGCAAAAAAAAAATTTGTTTGGAGGAAAAAAGGGGGAATTATGAGAGGTAAGTTTTACCCAAGTTTTAGGGTGTGAAGTTTGAATTTTGAGGAGGAAAAGGGTGGAGGATAATTCATTTAGGGATTTGCGTGGGTTATAAGAAGAATTTCTAGTTTGGAAAAAGGAGGGGTGCGGATTTCCTTTTGAAAAAAGGGGGGAATTTGTTTGAGGGGGGGAAGTAAGAGAAGGAAAACAAAGCTTAAGGTGTACTGGGTGTGAAGGGGGGCGGGAAGGGGTGGCCTGGAAAGGTTGGAGGGAGGGGGTAAAAGGCGGTTGTGTGGAGGGGGTTGGGGATTTTCCACAGGGCTGAGGGTTTTTGTTAGGGTGAAGGGAGAAAATGGAAAACGGTGCTTGGAGGTTTTAAAAAGTCTTTATGAAGGGGTTCGGGAAAGGCGGCCTGGAAGTTGGAGAGGGGAAAAGTTGTGCCTGCCTCGAAGAGGGGGTGTTTGTGAGTTTAAAAATGTGTTAAACATTTGGCGCGTTGGAGTGTGGGGGGAAATTTTTTCTTTTTCGGGACCCCCCGGGGGAAATGGCCTGGAAAAAATATTTATTAAATTTAATTTATTTTAAAAATTAAAATTAATATATAATATTAATTTTTTAAAAATTATAAATATATATATAATTATAAAATTAAATAAAAATATATATATAAATATATAAATATAATATATTATATAAAAAAATATAAAAATATATATATAAAAATTTATAATAATATATAATATATATATATATAATATAAAAATATATATATATATATATATATATATATATATAAAATATATAAAAAAAAATATATTATATAAATAATAAAATAAAAATTTTTATTAATATATAAAATATATATATATATTTAATAATAAAAATTTAAATATATTTTAAAATATATTATATATATATATTTATTTATATTTTAAAAATATATATATATATATAAAATATATTTATATTATATATATATATATATATATAAATATATATATATATATATATTATATATAAATATAAAAATATATAATATATATAATTTATTTATATAAATATATAAAATATATATAAAATTATATATAAATTATATATTTATTAATATATATAAAAATATATATATATATTAAAAATATAAAATTTTTAAAAAAAAAAAAAATTTTTTATAATATAAAAATTTATATAAATAATAAAAAAAAAAAATAATTAATAATATATAAAAAAATAAAAAAAAAAAATAATAAAAAAAAAAATGCAAAACAACTATCTGAAAAATTAAAAATTCCAACCCCTTTTGGAAACTACTAAAATCAAGGCCCCATGAAAAGTTCCAAAAAGTTTAAAGGGGGCGGCCCCACCCACATCGACCCCCCAAACGGAAACCCTGCGCAAACCGACCCAATTTTGGAAGACCTTTTTCACAACCCCCACAAAAAAATTTACCCAAAAAATTTAAAAATTTTTTATTTGTCCAGTGTAAAAATTTTCTTCCCAAATTTAAAATTTAAAGGGTTTTTTAAAAAAAACTAAAAAAACAAATTTGTCAAAACGGCAAATTCCCGGATTTTTTAAATTTTTCTTATTGAAAAAACTCGTTAAACAGATTTCCATTCCCATTTCCTACAATCAAAAAACTAAAAAATTTTGCTTGTTGTTTAAAAATTTGTTTTTTTAATGAAAAGTTTTACACCAAAAGTTTGGTAGGCAATGGGAAATCCTCTTTCCCCTGTTCTTGTAACCTATACATAATTTTTTAAAAACAAGGTTGCTTAACACAATCCTCCCTAATAGAGCTAAATGGTTCGATATGTGATGATATTTTGTGCTTATGCCAAAAATGTAAAATACACCTTTCCCTTGGGAAAAATTAAAAACTTTGCCCTTCTTAACTTTACGTTGAGTTTGAAGAAAATAACTCATTGCCTTTTTTTTAGATGTTTTTAAATTAGGGAAAAAGAACAAATTTAAAATTTTCCAAAAAAAACCTACAAAAACGCCGCCACTAAAATTTTCCCGCACAAAATAGAGTCAAACTGGGGGCTTTTTTTATCAATGTTTTTGGAGCCTTTACGAATTTTAGTCCTGATTTCATAGAGAGGAAATATCCAAAATTTATGAAAAAGGTAAAGATTTTAAAAAAACCCAAGAATGTAATTTATAAATCTTTTTAAAGGCTGAAACACTTTTTTATAATCCAAAAAGGGACAAAACCCGCCTTTTCAAAAATAAAAATATGTTTGGTTCTCCCTTTCCTGAAAAATGGTTATATGCCTTTTTTCCCTTTTTAAAAACTTTTTAAAATTAAAGTTGTATTTAAAAAAACTTGATACAGTGAAAAAAACTTTTGATAAAGAATTCCCCCCAAAATGCTGATGGATGTTCTAAAGATTCCTTGTAAAATTTGGGGATAAATTTTTTTACGGGCAAAAAGGTAAAAACTCGAACAAGATTAAAACAACATAAAATAGCATTTGAATGGACAAGATTCCAATACCTATTTATTCATGTAGAATTTTAACCATCCAATTGATTTTTCAAAAAGTTGAGAAAGTAGTACAAGCAAGTCCATGGCGACAGGGTATAAAATTTAATTTTGTTTCATAAAAAGCAGTTTTGACAATAATAGAATATTTCCTTTGGTTTAATAAATTTAAACCATTTTAATTAATAAATTTGGGGAAAAATTTAATACACTGGACAAATAATAATTTTTAAAAATTTTTTTGGGGAGAATAGTTTGTGGGTGAGTTTTGCAAAGGACCTATCCAAGTTGGGCGGCGCGCGTCGGGTTTAACCGTTGTGGGATTGATTGAGGTGCTGGCCAACCCCCTTATATACTTCCTGGATGCTTTTTCTTTCATAGCTCCTTGATAAAGTTATGTCACGAAAAAAGGGTTGGAATTTTTTTACTCTTTCAGAGTGGGTTTTTTTTGATTTCGAAATCACCTGTTTACTGTGATCTTTTTGCATTATAATATAATAAATATTTAATATTATATATATATATATTTTTATATATATAAAATATATATAATATAATATGTATATATAATATATATTAATATATATATATATAAAATATAATTAATAATTATAATTTTTAAAATATAAAATAATAATAATAATTAAAATAATAAATGCAAAAAAACCACTCTGAAGAAAAAAGAGAAAATTTCCCAAACGCTTTCCCCTACTCCCATTATCAAGGGAAATGTTTACTGTGATCTTATTGCATATATATTTAAAATATATATAATATATTTATAAATATTAATATATATATTATATATAATTATAATATATTATTTATAATCATGTATATTAAATATATATATTATATATATTTATATAATTTTAAAAAATATATTTATATATATTATATATATATATATATAAATATATATGCAATAAACACGTAAACGTTCCCTTTATAATTGAGTAGTCACGAAAGCGCTTGGAATTTCTCTATTCTTCAGGTGGTTGTTTTGCATTTATATATTTAATAAATTATATATAATATATATTTATATATATATATATATATATAAATATATAATATTATATAAAATTATTAATAATATATATATAATATTTAAATATATTTTAATAAATATTTTAATATAATATATATAATATATAATATATATATAAAATATTATATATATATGTATATTATAAAAGTCATGCCGAAAAGGCAAGAACTCATTTAAAATTTAAATCCTTTTAAAATTTTTTCTTTTTTCGTTTAAAGAATATTTTTTTATTATTTAATCAAGAGTTAATAATTTTGTAACAAAAAAACCTTAAAAGGCTTTCCTAACCTTTTTATATCAAGTGCTTTTAATTTAGAAAAACCCAAACTAAATAATTTAGAAAAGTTTACAAAAATTTTAATAATCAAACATAAAAAAAAAATTTTCGTTGAGGTCCCAGAAGTTTTTTTGCAAAATTTAATTAACAAAAATTTTTTCACATGCTTTATTAGGCAAGAAGAGCATTCCTTTTAGCCTAAATAGCAATTTTTTTTATCTTATTAGAGGGAGGTACCACCACTAAAACTGGACTGGGGACCCTACCCTCAGAAAAAGAATAAATTACTCTAGGGAAAACTTTCTTCTCCTTCCACGCCCTATTTTCTTTATTCTATGCAACCCTTTATTTATAGACAAATAAATTAGCCAAATTTTTCTGAAAAGCTGAATCCTTTTAAAAATAATCTCTTTCCAATGGTTTAAAAAATTTTAAAAAATCAAAAAAGGATTTGAGGATTAACCAATTAGTTTTTTTCAGTCATATGGGATAAGTTAGTGACAAGATTCATTGTTAATGATAAATTTGGGGAAAGTTTTTCACAAATCATTTTGTTTAAGAAATTTCATGGAATTTTCCCAGATAACGCAATCAAGTCTCTGCCCCAGATTTCCACTGGCTGGTTCAGGGGGACGGAGAAATTACCTGGGTGTGAAAATTTTTGAGACCGACTATGGGTCGGCATTTTTGGTGCATCAAAAGAGGGGGGGGACAGTTAAAAATAAATAAATCAATTAACAGAGAAAAAAAAAAAAGGAAATAAGAAAGCAAAAAGGGATTGAAGGTTAAAGTCGCAAAAGGATTCAAAACAAACCCCAAAAGGGTTCTCTCGGGTATACAGAATAAATTAGGGAAAAGAAGGCCCACTTAAGAGTAACTCAGGTCAGATCACAGACAGTAAAAGGGAAAATATGTGAAATTTTAAACACTTACTTTCTCTCAGTTTTTCTTGGAAGATTTAGCAAAATAACAGAAATAGTATTTAGTAAAACAGGACGATAACAAACTATGCACGTTTGGGGGTAACTGGTGACAGGGTTTTCTCAACAAATGATAATTTAAAATCCAATAAACCCCCCGGGCCTGTTTCAGGGTTTTTTAAAGGAATAAAAGAGGAACTTAGCTTACTTTGGTTGATTTTTTCAATATATCATAGAAACGGAATATCCAGACTGGAAAATGGCAAGGCAGATGACGGGGCCTTAGCTTCAACTATGGGGGCCATAAGCCTTACTTCCCTAGTGGGAAAATTTTTTGGAATCAATAATTGCCAGGCAGTTCGTCGATCTTGAAAGGGCATAAAAATTGATTAATGATCTCAAAACGGTTTTTCAAAGGGGTGTTCCTGTCTTTCGAATTTACTATCTTTTTTAGAAGGTTTTAGGAGGTTTTGGGGGAAAGTTCAACAATAGATACGAGCGAATTTGTGCGAAGTTTGATTGGCAGCTGCTTGTTAAGGTAGGGCAAAGGGCAGCTCCAAATATCCCCCCCCCTTTCTCTAAAGAAAGGGGAATGTGGGGCTAGATCGCAGCTCCCAAACACCTTGTAATAAACCTCGGGTCCTGTTTTAAATGGAAATTGGTTAAAAGCTTCAATTTTACCCAATTTTTTAGACCGGTTCATCCCGCCTTACTTTTTTGTTTAAAAATTTGTTTTTTTAAAATCCTCATTTTTTTTTAAAAGCCTTACACTTTGGGGGAGTGATTTATCTACAGTGGGTAACTTCTGTCTCTTTCTAGCTTGGACTGCCAGTAGGGTCTTGGCAAACAGTGACAGTTTTAAGGGGAAAGGGAACCCAACCAGGGTTAAGAGACGTCACCCAGATCTACGTACCATATTGTGCACACCCAGGCAGCTACCCGTCATTTGCATTTTGGGGAAAAACCGCGTTCCTATCACTTGAGGATCATTCAAAATAAATACTGTGATGAAAAAGTCGTTGGGCTTCCTCACCAGCGTTCCCTCCCCCCCCCCATTACAACGCGGCTACAGTTTTTTTCAGTGCGCTGGTCAACAACACGACTGATCTACCATTACACCGTACAAATTAAACGTTGAATTCAATTTTTTTTTTTATTTCATTTTTTATTTTTTTTTAAAATAGGATAAAAAATTCATGTTTACGTGTTTTAATTTTTTTTCTTACAATTATTACTTTTCCCCAAGGAGAGCCGCCTTGGCAAAATAAAAAACTTTCAGGGGTGAGTAAGCCTTCACAAGGTAAAACTTGGTATTTAATATAAGAAAAAACCAATTTAAAAGTTTTCTCAGGTCGCCTCATGACAGTGACATAGAAAATGAACAATTATTAATACTCATTTTTCCCCCCAGTTTTTTTCGAGGAGGAGTGAAAAAGGAAATTTCCCGAAATGATAAATTATTTAAGTTGGGGCGTAAATAATCATACACATCAAATTTTTTAGACAAAACGTATTTTTTAAAAACAAATTTAAAACCTCAAGTCCTGTGAACTTTCTCTAAAAAATTAAAAGGAATTATAAGAAACTTTTAAACCAATCGTGAGAATCACAAAGACGATTGGAAGTTAACTACATTCCCCTGGTTCTGTTATCACGTTTTTAACTTCCACTGGGGAAAATTTATGGAACAATAATTGTCAAGGTTTCTGGAAGCTACCTTAATTGACATAAATTTATCACTCAATCCGGCATGGGTTTTTCCAAGAGGTGTTTTTTGTCTTATACATTTTCTAATTTTTTTTACTAAGGTTTTTTAAAGGGAGTCATATAATGAATTGAAATTTGTATAGAACTTCAAAAAAGCTGTTTCTAAAGTTTTACATCGGGATTGTTGATCAAGTAGAGGTACACAGAACGAAAGGATTTTTTTTTTCCTGGATAGAGACATGATTGACAGATAGGCAACAGGAAGTGATTCTGCCATAAATGGGGAGAAATCCGAGTGGGGACACGTAAACAAGTGGTGTTCCACAGGGGTCAACGTTGGGCCCTTTGTCTTTCACAATATACATACAAGACCTAGATGAACGTATGAATTGCGGTATAAACAAGTTTGCCGATGACACCAAAAAGGCCCGTCAGATTAAATCTGACGAGGACACATGAGCGCCACAAAAAGATCTGAATAAACTGATGCAGTGGACGGAGAAGAGACAAAATTTAATTTTATGGAAAAAAAAAATATCCATGACATATAAATTGAATAATGAATCTCTTTTTTTTTATGAAACCGAGGAAGTGTTGGATTGTTGCTTATTAGAAACCAGTGAAATTTGAGAACATGAGAGGAGTGAATATAGAGGAGTCAAATGACTACATATTTGGCACACTCAGAATCGGGAGACACTAGATGGTGATAGCAGTGATATACTACCCCCCACAAAAACTGTAGAATGCAAAGGCAGAAAATGTTAACGACAAAAAAACGATAGTGGACATGATAATGAAGGTGGCAGGAAAAAACTAGTAATTTATGCAATGTTGCTGATTATGGAAGTTTTTGCCCACAAGGGAAATTTATACTAGATAATCTGGAGACATTACAGGGTAAACCGGATAGTGGAATGTTAGTTGTTAGAGGTGATGCAGAAAACTTCCTGTGAATATTCCAGGGACGCAACTAGAAGAGGACAGGACAAACATGGCTGAACCATACACTAAAATATGCAAAATTTCGATATTCTCGACCACGTGGTACATAACTTGGATACCTAGCGGAAGTGAACGTGGAGGGGAGTTCAGATGAATGGAAAAAGTATGATGCATTTCCTGAAAAGGGAGGTGTCATGGGAAGGTAAGTAGATAGAAAAAACAACAAAACGAAAAAAAATGGAATACGTAGCTAAAAGTGCCAAAAGGAAGGGGGAGAAATTCATACACAGAAGCAGATGAAGAAAAGGTAAGAATAATGTGAGCCAATGGTTCACTTAGAGGTCTTTAAAGAAACAAAAGGCCCAAAGTAAAGAAAAAAAATTAAAAAAACAATATGGAAGGAAAGAATGCAAGTGAGCAGAGAAATCAAATTAATTGCCACAAAAAGTTTACACATAGTTAAGAAGAGAGGTGAACTACATAAGAAAAAATTACAACAGTGAAACTCCACGTATTGAAGCTGAAGGCTGGATAAATTTTGAAGGGAGGTCAGAAAATGTCAGGTAGTAAATTAGACCATGTGCAAAAAACTTGGGTATCTTTATTGAGGAAATGTTTCACCACACAGTGGCTACATCAGTCCATACATAGAAGAATCAGTCCCTAACAAAGAAGAATGGTGAGGATCAGAAGAAATTTAGGGTAATGAGTCCTCTGCCTGAAATAACATCTTGGGATCTTGCCTAAAACCCATAGGCATGACCTACTTCCACATGTAGTTGTCCACAGTGATATCGCCTTTGACTGCTTCACCTCACCTGTCTACCCGTTTTAAAAGCCACTTTTTCGCGTTTATTCTGTATGCTTTTAATTGATTGATGACTGATTTATTCTCTCAAGGCGAGGGCTGATTACCTCAAACTCATTCTGATCTTCAACATTCTGCTTTATTTAGGACTATGAAGCCACTGTGTGGTGAAACATTTTCCCCAATAATGTACCCAAGGGTTGAACTGTGTCTAATTCATCAACTTGTCGGTTCTCTGAACCATTTTATCTACAATGGTCAGTTAGTCTGAAACAACTGAACAAAATATTTTACGAGGTACTGAAAAAAGTAACAGGACTTTCCCATAGAGTCAAAAGAGTAAGAGTGCACCAGCCCAGTACGGTTACATTACACACGTGGGTGAACAGAAACTCTTGAAAATGTCTGATGTCGACAACTCAATGAATGCTTTCGACGAGCACAACCTTAATCTCCGACAAAAAACACATTCCTCACCAGCAGCATGCGACAAAGCTTTCAAATCAGCTTTTGTTCGGCTTTCGTTGTCGAGAGACAGCTACTGCTAAGTTCAAGACTTGAGAAGGTATAACAGGCATTCCACTATAACAGTAACTTGCAAAGGCAAACCTGTTGGCAAATGAAAGAAGTCCCAAACTGGGCCATCTCTAAATGGGAGACTGACACAAAAAGAAAGATGACGTCAGGTAGAGTGGGCTCCAAGATCCTGGTCGTCCTTAGTCAAGTATCGACAAATTTATTCACATCTAAATAGGCAGTATGGGACCACCTCTACTAGCAGTCAGGAGAAAACTCACCCCTTCGTTGAACACTTTTTCTGCCAAGATGCAAGTTCTTGAACCAACTAGCCACAAAACTGTGTTAAAATTGTCAGTTGTGACAATAAGAAGAATGAAGTGTATCTTCTCCTTAAATATCTGGAACTAGAAAAGGATGTTCGCCCAGATAACTTGACCTAAAACTTGAGTGTAGGTTTGTTAAACCTACACTCAAGGTGGCACCAATCACTTGATAAATACAAGGTCAAATGTGTAGTAGCACTGACATCGCTGGTGTTTTAGACATAGTATGGCACCAGAGACTCTTGGCAAAACTGTAACCACAGGGAGTCGCAGGCTCGCACTATTACCTCCTCAGTGATTACCTTCAAGGTAGATCTCTAAGATCTCAACGGAACAGAGTTAACAAGATATTCTATTGGTGGAAGTACACCAAGAGGAAATGTGCCTAAGCCATTTATGAAATGTCTACTTCAATGACCTTCTTCAACTCATCCCAGAAATTTCATGAATATGCAGACGATTCTACTTTGACATTTACTTATCCGACAGAGGAAATATCAGCTGCTCTAAGTTACATCAATTACCAGCATACAGCTTATCAGGCTGGGGGAGGGGGAAAATAACAAGGCACCTTTGCTCCTGAGAAAACACGAATGATGATAGTCTCTAGGCACCATGATGGTAATGCTGAAGCATTGATATGAATTAATGGCAGTGTTCGTACCCGTGGATGAAATTTAACTCCAAACTCAATGTGAAGAACCAAAGAGGTCAGTACGCTTACAGTACTTGGGCCTATCTCGCATCTGTTTGACAGCAGTGGTTGCAAGACTCTTTAGGAGACACAGTACGTTCACATCTTCAGTTTGTCCCTTTCTTTCTTGGATTGCCTATATCCGTCTCATCTGCGAATTTTTGACAGAATAGACGGGCAAAACTAGACGACTCATCTCTCGCTTTGACCCGCCTAAAGATGTCTGCCATTTCAACGGAGCCCTCGACACAGGAGGGATGTGGGGTAGCCTTACTGTTATATACAAGTCCAACAATTTAACGTACCACATTTGGGCCCTACACTCCGAGGACAGCGAGAATCAATCTCCACAACAAGACGGGAAGCAAACAGCAACTACACTCTGACTGTAACCTCCAGAACATCACTTTATATGAGATCATTTATTCCTAAGATAATTCGTGTCTAGAACATACTCGAATAGCATAATGACATCATCGTAATAAAGTCAGTTGATCAAATGAAATTGCTGGCCCACAGATGGCCCCAATTTCCCATCCTTTTTCCCTGTATGTATATACCGTAACAACAAAAAGTTTTTTCATATTAGGTGATGTAGGTAGCAGTTCTTAGCTTGTAAATGAAGTTAGGAACCCTAAACCTAACCCTGGGGTAAACGAGAGACAGACAGACAAACAGAAAGAGATTTGGAAGAAAATCTGAAGGAAAATGAAAGAAAAAAAGCAAGAAGTATAAGAAGTGGATGAGATAAGAAAAGGCAGCCATGCTGCAGAACACTCAGGGAGTCAGAAGGACGTAGTTGAGTAAATCCCTGTCCCTCCTCCCTTTCCCTGAGGATCCAAGGTCTTGCTGCCTACAGCTTTGTAAAGGATCCCGAGGATTTTTTGTTCTATTGCCTCTTCTTATCTAGAGCGGGAATTGTGCAGCTGGATTGGATTCCTGCTCCTTCAGTGTGATGGAAACTAGGCCACTAAGTGCCAGCAGTGTGTCACCAGGGTTCACAGTGCCTCCAGTGATGCTCCCCGAGTCTAACTCTGCTCCACATGCTTTATAATAATTTAGCTGCATTTGCTGGTAAAATAAATGCAAACCTTTTCATAGTTTGCATTTCTAGGTTGTAAATTGTTCCAGACTTTGTAACTGTAACTTTGATATCTATTATATTTATATGTCCTTGTAAATAATATAACACAATTTTTGGGGGGAATATGTAAACACTATCCCTCTTCTATACTTCTCATACATGTAGTACAAGACTGTCCTGTAAAAATGAACATGTAAGAGGGTGTAGGGTATTGTGGGCTTCTAGATTACCTATTAGTTATTCCGTCTCGAGTAATTACGTCAATGGCATCACTTCAAAGAGGTGCTCCAAGCAGGATGCTATTTGCATGGAACTGGTTATCGAGCCTGGTAATATGAGTCTCGCGGGTACCAATATTTTTGCTGACTGGCTTTGAGGATTTCGTATGTGGATGGATTAGAGTGAGTCTCGTGGCTGTCCACAGGGTTTGGTCAGTTGAGCAAAATCTGCTACTTGAGATTCCTTTTTACCTGCCAGCGTGTCATCATCCAGGAACTGGTTAACCTGACAGTGATTTCTCAAATCACTATGCACAAGAGAAATGGAGCAAGAATATCACCTTGCTGAACATCGCTCGATGAAATGATTTCGTGTTTCCCAAACAGAAGCATAGATTCTTTTCTGTATCCATTTGAAACATAAGGGAAGAGACTAGGGAAATGTTATTGCTTTGTTGGTAATACCGCTTCTCTTTACAGAAGATTAACTGCGTTATTGAAGTCACGTTATATTACTGCATTGTCCTCAGGCAGGTTATTTTTTTTAACTCCCTTGTTGCACGGACCTCTGATTCACATTGCTAAGACACTGAAAAGTAGTTTTGGAAATGAAGCAGCGAAGAGTGTTTTGTGCATAACAATGAACCTAATTCCTCTAGCTGTTGGAAGACCGAAGCTATGTACCGAAGAAAGTTTTGTTCTGTTAATAATCACACCAGCCAGATGTTGTTAAGAGAACTTGTTATCTCATATAGTTGGATCTCTGTAATCTAGGAAGATGGATTAACCATCGCTTTTCTAATAGATTCTGGGGATTTATTCTAGTGTTGCCTTCAACAGAGCCAGACGGGAACGACGTCATTGCTTTCCAAACGTATAATTTTTACAGTGGTTCCATAAAGGGGACAATAGTGTTACAACTGCTCTTTCTTTCAGTGCTTGAGCAGTGTCAGCATCCCTAGTGGCAAGTATATCTTTTGTGGTGTAATCCTCAAAGCTCCCCAACTGTGTTGCTCTCTCTAGTGTCTTTGTCACCTGGACTTTGATTTTCTTCCGTCAGTACAACAATTAAGAGGTCTACTTTTCCCACTTTTGCGTTGAGGGGAAAAGTGAATGTAGTTGTCACTTCTTGAAAAAAAAACTCTTAATGATTAATGACCGTCGAGGGTAACAAAACAGCTACCTCGTGCGGGCACAGATAGGCAGATGTTTCCCAAAATGTAGCAAGCTGTTCCACGCATTAGACCGGTAGAACATTCAGGATAGTGGAAGCTTCGTTGACTTTTTTTTTTCACTAGATCAGTGAGTTTCCTAGCTTCATGTGGCAAGGCTATTCAAGTAACATGTAGCTGAGTCTTTGTTAGTAGTTCCTTTGTGCTTTAGATGAGATCTGTGTTACAAAATGCGAAAGAGAATACTAGATCAACTTAGTGACAGTCATCTAGCATCTGACCTATTTCTGGTTTTGCAAGTTTGTCAGTTATAATTCTGGCCCATTTATCTCGAGAAATATGTGGTTTCTCAGTAGAACCTCTGAATGACAACTGAATGAATACAAACTAACCAATGAAAGTTGAGATCTTTAATAAAAAAAAAAGGTGTCTAGGTGGTAATTTTTTACAATAGCAGTATTATTAAGATGTGCTCTTACACACTGTTTTATAAATCTGTACATAAAATACATATGATGCTATGGACACCTTGAATAAGATAATGTGCATTATAATATTCCTTAAGATTCTGTACTATCTGATAATTGTGTTAGAAATTTACTCATAAATTCTAGAGTAATATTGGTATGTCAGTGATTGTGTATGTGCGTGTGTACTCACCTAGTTGTGGTTGCAGGAGTCGACTCACAGCTCCTGGCCCCGCCTCTTCCCTTGGTCACTACTAGGGTCACTTTTCCTGCTCCATAAGCTTTATCACACCTCTTCTTATAAGCTATCTATGGATCCTGCCTCCACTACATCACTTCCCAGACTATTCCACTTACCTGACAACTCTGTGACTGACGAAATACTTCCTAACATCCCTGTGATTCATCTGAGTCTTCAAATTTCCAATGACCCCTTGTTGCTGCATCCCATCTCCGGATCATCCTGTCTCTGTCCACCGTGTGAATTCCTCTCAGCATTTTATTTTTATTTTATTTTTACTTTTATTTTTAATTATCACACTGGCCGATTCCCACCAAGGCAGGGTGGCCCGAAAAAGAAAACTTTCACCATCATTCACGCCATCACTGTCTTGCCAGAAGGGTACTTTACACTACAGTTTTTAAACTGCAACATAACACCCCTCCTTCAGAGTGCAGGCACTGTACTTCCCATCTCCAGGACTCAAGTCCGGCCTGCCGGTTTCCCTGAACCCCTTCATAAATGTTACTTTGCTCACATTCCAACAGCACGTCAAGTATTAAAAACCATTTGTCTCCATTCACTCATATCAAACACGCTCACGCATGCCTGCTGATAGTAGTCCAAGCCCTCGCACACAAAACCTCCTTTACCCCCTCCCTCCAACCTTTCTAGGCCGACCCTACCCCGCCTTCCTTCCACGACAGACTGATACACTCTTGAAGTCACTCTCACTCCATTCTCTCTACTTGTCCGAACCACCTCAACAACCCTTCCTCAGCCCTCTGGACAACAGTTTTGGTAATCCTGCACCTCCTCCTAACTTTCCAAACTACGAATTCTCTGCATTATATTCACACCACACATTGACCTCAGACATGACATCTCCACTGCCTCCAGCCTTCTCCTCGCTGCAACATTCACACCATGCTTCACACCCATATAAGAGCGTTGTTAAAACTATACTCTCATACATTCCCCTCTTTACCTCCAAGGACAAAGTTCTTTGTCTCCACAGACTCCTAAGTGCACCACTCATCAATTCTATGATTCACCTCATCTTTCAAGACCCATCCGCTGACACGTCCACTCCCAAATATCTGAATGCATTCACCTCCCTCCATACTCTCTCCCTCCAATCTGATATCCAATCTTTCATCACCTAATCTTTTTTATCTTCATAACCTTACTCTTTCCTGTATTCACTTTTAATTTTCTTCTTTTGCACACCCTACCAAATTTATCCACCAATTCTCTGCAACTTCTCTTCAGAATCTCCCAAGAGCACAGTGTCATCAGCAAAGAGCAACTGTGACAACTCCCACTTTATGAGTGATTCTTTATCTTTTAACTAAACGCCTCTTGCAAAGACCCTCGCATTTACTTGTCCTACAACCCCATCTATAAATATATTAAACAACCACGGTGACATAACACATCCTTGTCTAAGGCCTACTTTTACTGGGAAAAATTTCCCTTTCCTACATACTCTAACTTGAGCCTCACTATCCTCGTATAAAAACTCTTCACTGCTTTCAGTAACCTACCTCCTACACCATACACCTGCAACATCTGCCACATTGCCCCCCTATCCACCCTGTCATACGCCTTTTCCAAATCCATAAATGCCACAAACACCTCTTTAGCCTTATCTAAATACTGTTCACTTATATGTTTCACTGTAACACCTGGTCCACACACCCCCTACCTTTCCTAAAGCCTCCTTGTTCATCTGCTATCCTATTCTCCGTCTTACTCTTAATTCTTTCAACAATAACTCTACCATACACTTTACCAGGTATACTCAACAGACTTATCCCCCTATAATTTTTGCACTCTCTTTTGTCCCCTTTGCCTTTATACAAAGGAACTATTTCATGCTCTCTGCCAATCCCTAGGTACCTTATCCACTTCCATACATTTATTAAATAATTGCACCAACCACCCAAAACTATATCCCCACCTGCTTTTAACATTTCTATCATTATCCCATCAATCCCGGCTGCCTAACCCCCTATCATTTTACCTACTGCCTCACGAACTTCCCCCACACTCACAACTGGCTCTTCCTCACTCCTACAAGATGTTATTCCTCCTTGCCCTATACCACGAAATCACTGCTTCCCTATCTTCATCAACATTTAATAATTCCTCAAAATATTCCCTCCATCTTCCCATATACCTCTAACTCTCCATTTAATAACTTTCCTCTCCTATTTTTTAACTGACAAATCCATTGTTCTCTAGGCTTCCTTAATTTGTTAATCTCACTCCAAAACTTTTCTTATTTTCAACAAAATTTGTTGATAACATCTCACCCACTCTCTCATTTGCTCTCTTTTAAATTGCTTCACCACTCTCTTAACCTATCTCTTTTCTCCATATACTCTTCCCTCCTTGCATCACTTCTACTTTGTGAAAACTTCTCATATGCTAACTTTTTCTCCTTACTACTCTCTTTACATCATCATTCCACCAATCGCTCCTCTTCCCTCCCGCATCCCACTTTCCTGTAACCACAAAACTTCTGCTGAACACTCTATACACTACATTTTTAAACCTACCCCATACCTCTTCGACCCCATTTCCTATGCTCTCATTAGCCATCTATCCTCCAATAGCTGTTTATGTCTTACCCTAACTGCCTCCTCTTTTAGTTTTTTAAACCTTCACCTCTCTCTTCCTGATGCTTCTGTTCTCCTTGTATCCCATGTACCTTTTACTCTCAGTGTAGCTACAAATAGAAAGTGATCTGATACATCTGTGGCCCCTTTATAAACATGTACATCCTGAAGTCTACTCAATAGTCTTTTATCTACCAATACATTATCGAACAAACTACTGTCATTTCGCCCTACATCATATCTTGTATTCTTATTTATCTTTTTTCTTAAAATATGTATTACCTATAACTAAACCCCTTTCTATACAAAGTTCAATCAAAGGGCTCCCATTATCATTTACGCTTGGCCTCCCCAAACTTACCTACCACACCCTCTCTAAAAGTTTCTCCTACTTTAGCATTCAGGTCCCCTACCACAATTACTCTCTTACTTGGTTCAAAGGCTCCTATACACTCACTTAACATCTCCCAAAATCTCTCTCCCCTCCTCTACATTCCTCTCTTCTCCAGGTGCATACACGCTTTTTATGACCCACTTTTCGCATCCAACCTTTACTTTAATCCACATAATTCTTGAATTTACACATTCATATTCTTTTTTTCCCCTTCCATAACTGATCCTTCAACATTACTGCTACCCCTTCCTTTGCTCTAACTCTCTCAGATACTCCGGATTTAATCCCATTTATTTTCCTCCCACCGAAACTCCCCTACCCCCTTCAGCTTTGTTTCGCTTAGGGCCAGGACATCCTACTTCTTTTCATTCATAACATCAGCAATCATCTGTTTCTTGTCATCTGCACTACATCTACAGTATTTTATGTCATTATCATATCCCCCATCTCCCTAGTCCTCCAATGTCGTCAGGTCGATTTCCTTAATTAACCTCTCCTCGTAGGACTTTACTCCTTAGCTCTGGGATTAGTCATGTCGCAAGCCTTTGCACTTTCTGTAATTTCCTTACGTGCTTGGCTAGGTGTGGGTTCCAAACTGGTGCTGCATACTTCAATATAGGCCTGACATACACTGTGTAAATGGTCCTGAACGATTCGTTATTGAGATATCGGAATGCAATTCTTAGGTTTGGTAGGTGCCCATAAACTGCAGCAGTTATTTGGTTGATGTGCGCATCAGGAGATGTACCCGGTGTTATATTCACCCCAATATCCTTTTCCCTGAGTTAGGTTTGTAGTCTCTGGTCCCCCAAGACTGTACTCCATCTGTGGTCTTCTTTGTTCTTCCCCCAATTTTCATGACTTTGCACTTGGTGGGGTTGAAAATCTAGGAGCCAGTTTCTGGACCAGGCCCACAGCCTATCCAGATCCCTTTATAGTTCTACCTGGTCCTCGTCCGATTAAATTATTCTCACCAACTTCACATCTGCAAACATGGATACGTCTGAGTCTATTCTTTCCGTCATGTCGTTTATATATCCAGATACAGCACCGGTCCTAGGACTAACCCCTGTGGAACTCCGCTCGTCACAGGCGCCCACTCTGACACCTCATCACGCACCATGACTCACTGAAGTCTTCCCGACAGGTATTCCTGATCTATTGCACTACCTTCAATGTTAGACCTGCCTGGTCCTCCAGCTTATGCACTAGTCTCTTAAGTGGAACTGTGTCAAAAGTCTTCTTGCAGTCTATTGTGACCTCTGAATGGGCCACAATGTATATAATGTGTATTGCCTGTTCATATAATTTTATGTTGCTTATATCTGCGATATTAGTTAAATCATAAATATATTGCTTATATATATATTGACTTAGTTATATTATTAGGTAGGATGTAACTTTATATATAATTCAGTACTCATAGTTCGTGAGTGTTAAGTAGCTGACGGCCTTGTCTAACTATCGCTCACTTATTTCACTGCCGGCTTCTCTGTGTTGCTGGGCAGCAGCAGTCCACGGAGGAAGTGAATGTTTAAGATATCTGGGAGTGGACTTGTCACCACACAGGTCTGTGAAAGACGGGTAAACCATAGAATTAATAAGGAAAAAATGGGGGAGTGTGCATTGAGGCTGTGTAGAGA